>CM042989.1:12283646-12445928 GCA_023678885.1 Pogostemon cablin | reverse complement strand
CCAAGAAAAGACCGCTTTAACTTGTCCTTATGGAATATTTGCTTTTCGAAGATTGCCATTTGGACTTTGCAATGCACCGGCACCTTTCAAAGGTGTATGATGGCAATCTTTGAAGGATTAATTGAGAATATAATGGAAGTTTTCATGGATGACTTTTCGGTGTTGGTTCTTCTTTTGATAATTGTTTGTCTAACCTTGCTATTGTTTTGAAGCGATTCAAGACACTAATTTAGTGTTGAAGGGAGAATGCCTTTCATGGTAAATGATGGCATTGTACTTGGACATCACATCTCTTCAAAGGATTGCAAGTTGACCGAGCCAAAGTTGTTGCTATAGAGAAGCTTCCACCACCAACAAATGAGAAGGGAGTACGATCGTTCCTTGGCCATGCCGGGCTATCGTTGATTCATCAAAGATTTTTCTTCATTTTCTAAGCCTCTATCTCATCTCCTTGAAAAAGATGTGTCATTTAAGTTTGATGATAATTGTTTAAATGCTTTTCAGGTGCTAAAGGAAGCTTTAATTTCATCACCCATCTTGATCACCCCCGATTGGAAGGAAACATTTATATTGATTGTGGTGATGCAAGTGATGTAGCTCTTGGAGTAGTTTTGGGCAACTAAGAGAGAAAAAATTCCGAGCTATTTACTATGCAAGCAAGACATTTGATGCGGCTCAAAGGAACTACACCACTACCGAAAAAGAGTTTCTTGGTAATACGCATTTGATAAGTTTGTCCTTATTTGGTAGGAACGAAAACTATTGTATACACCGACCATGCCGCTATCAAGTATCTCATGGCAAAGAAGGATGCAAAGCCAAGGTGATAAGATGGGTACTACTTCTTCAAGAATTTGATATTGAAGTGAGAGATAAGAAGGGCACGGAGAATGTGATAGCCGACCATCTTTCAAGGTAGAGTCGAGGGAGCATGTGAAGGTACTTATGAGTTAATCAAAGAGGTTTTTGATGACCCAGAAATCTTGGAGTGTGATTGCTATCAAATTGAGGCTTTAGTGGAGGAAGAAGGAGCCAGCGGCCGAGTGTATGCGCGGTATGTGAATTACTTGGCCTATGGAAGGAGCCTTATGAGCTTATAATATCCAATCCAAGAGTTCTTTCATGATGTTAAAAGTTACTTGTGGGATGATCCATTCTTATACAAGATGTGCAATGATTCTCTTGTGCGAAGATGTGTGCCCAGAAAGAATGGAATAGTGTGTTGGAGTTTTGCCACTCTTCACCTAGTGAGGCCATTTTGGAGCTCAAAAGACCGCTGCAAAAGTCTTACTATCGGTTGTATTGGCCATTTTTGTTTCAAGAGGTTGTAAGAAATTTGTAGAGGGTTGTGATCGGTGTCAAAGGATGGGAGGAATCTCCAAGTGGGATGAGATGCCCCTTAAGAGCTTTCAAGAAGTGGAGATATTTGATGTGTGGGGCATCGATTTCATGGACCATTTCCTCAATCTAATGGATTCCTATACATCCTATTGGCGGTTGACTATGTCTCGAAATGGTTTTGAGGCCATACCTTCAAGAACAAGTGATGCTAGAGTGGTCATGGGGTTCTAAAGAAGCATATCTTCACAAGATTTGGAGTGCCTAGAGTGTTGGTAAGTGATGGGGGTAGTCACTCATAAATAAGCTCATGGAGAACATTCTCAAGACTTATGGATGAAGCATCGAGTGTCTACTCCGTATCACCCTCAAACGAATGGTCAACTGAAATTTCTAATCGACAAATCAAACAAGTCTTGGAGAAAACAGTGAGTGTGAGTAGAAAGGATTGGTCAAATAAACTTGATGATGCATTGTGGGCCTTTCGAACCGCATTCAAGACCACTCTTGGATGTCTCCTTTTCAAATTGTCTATGGTAATCTTGCCATCTTCCGGTGGAGTTAGAGCACAAAGCTTATTGGGCCATTAAGAAGTTGAATTTTGACATGAAAGCTTCGAAGAAGGTAAGATTCTTACAATTGAATGAGCTTGAGGAATTTAGAGAAAAATGCTTATGAAAATTCAAGAATTTTTAAGGAGAAAACCAAGAGGTGGCATGATGCTCGTTTGAGGAATAAGAGCTTTGAAAAGGGTGAGAAGGGTTGGTATCAATTCTCGACTAAGACTTTTCCCGGGCAAGTTGAAGTCCAAATGGAAGGACCTTATGTGGTAAAGAAAGTACTTGATGGGGAGCTCTAAAGTTATAGATGAGAACGGGGAGAGTTCTTGGTCAATGGTCATCGTGTGAAGCACTATGTGGATTCATCACAAAGGGAGACCCTCTTTGTGGATACTTTATGTGAAAGATGAGCTAAACATTCGTCTAGCTTGAAGACGTTAAACTTAGCGCTCGAATGAGGACCCCATCACTATCTTTATTGCTTTATTTTTGGCTTGTTTATTTTGGCCTTTAGGTTGATTGTGCTCATGGAGAAAAATGCACATTGAAGAAAAGAGAAATGCTTCATGGATTCAAGTTGACATGTTCCACAACTTGTTGCAAACTTAATTCGTGACTCTTGTCTCGAGTTAAGTTTGGGGGGTGCTAGTGCTGGTGGACATAACTTGAGTCATGTGGATGCGGTTACTTCTCTACAAGAAGATCATCAATGGAAACTACAAGGGTAAGTCTCACCACTTTTTGCAAACTTAAGTCTCAACTCTTGTTTCGATTTAAGTTTGGGGGGAGAGTGTGTGGTGTGACTCACCACTTGAGTATGATTCTTGTAAAATTGGACAAATTTTAAAATTTTTCTCATGAGTTTGGGTTGATTTTGGCATGATTGGTGGTGTTGAAGTGCATGATAGTCCATATTTATAATGAAATTGTTGAAATAATGGTTTTGTTGAGTGCTTGAGCATGAATGAGAGGTATTGGAAGCAAGATGGAGCTTGGAGCTAACCTTTCCCTTACCAAATGCCTATTGAGGAGTACTTTACACCTTATCATTTTATTACTTGAAATGAATTGATTTTGATTTGGAATTGTTGTGACTAGCATGCTACTTCAAGTGTTATGTTTGTGGGAGGTTACTTTCGTAATTTAGGATTTCCTTTTCAATAAAGGTTGGGATGAATGTGTGCTTAATTTTCTTATGGATGATGGTATTTTGTGTTTTTGCATGTTTTGTGTTTTTGTTGTGTCTGTTTTTTGAGTCCTTATTTGTATGTTTTGTGTATCTTCATTCTTGTCTTGGATGTTTGGTGGTTTGTTTAGGGATGTCGTGAGTCATTTTTGAATGTGAGTGATGATATTTTGGTGATAAGTGATGACAAATTATGATTAAGAATCTCTACACTTTCAAATTGTGACATGTTTTACTTAACTTGTTCAATTTTGAGATGAATGTGGTGTAATAAGTTCCTTAAGGTCCGAGCACAAGCTTGTGAGCATTTGAGCCTCAACCATGCATACATGGTATTTCTTCATGAGTGATCGGTTGTGTTTGATAAGTTAGAACTTGCTCAAGGACTATAGGAACGAGCCCGATTAGTGGAGATTGGTGAAATGATCTAAGGTCATCCTTGTTATTATAGTCATTACCATATATGTTTCCTACCTTGAACATCATCCTTAGTCAACCACTTTGAGCCTATAAGCCTATTTCTTGTGAATTTAGCACATTACAAGCCTTAATTACCCATTCAAGCTTATATACACCTTTTTGTGGGGCATTGAGGAGATGGTAGCTAGAAAGGATTGATTGATTAGAAAAAGAAGAAAAGGGAATGGTAAACAAGCAAGAAAAAGGATGAAAGAGCATAAAAAAGAATAAACATGCAACCTCAAAACAAGAAAAATGAGTAAAGCAACAACAAGATGCTCAAGAAATAAAAATTCAAAGAAAGGAAGCATGCATAAGAAGCTCAATCCAAAGGAATGTTGATGAGTAGTGCTTGTGATACCAAAGTTGAGAAAGGAAGAAAGAAAAGTGGAGAAGTTGAGGAAGTTGATCATCTCTTCGATTACTTACACTTGTTAGTCACTCTTATCCATATACTTCCTACCATACCAAAGAGCCTATCATTACATCCTAATTAAAGACCTTTTTGATCATTAATTGAAACTTTGGTGGTTTGTGAATATAGTCCGCGAGCAAGCTTATAGTGAGTCGAGCCAATCGATTAATGAGTGTGATTTACCCTATTTCAAAAGAGTGTTGAGAGACATTAATATCCATTGCGAGGCTTGGACTTAAAAGGAACTATATTACACTTTATTCTCTTTTGATTGAACTTGTTAATTTCTCATGTCATGATTTTAACGTTGTAGGATGACTTAGCATAGTTTGTTGTTATTATTGCTAACGATGTGTTATTGCTTATGTTCGTTTAGTCTTTTTCTAGGTGAAAATTTCTCCTTTTGGTTTGTCATTTTCGTTGCTCGGGGACGAGCAACACCTTAAGTTTGGGGGGTTGATTAGAGCTATTTTCACCTACATTTTAGTGTCTTTTTATATGTGTTTTCGTATTATTTCATCCGTATTTTATGTGTTATTTGGTTGTGTTTTGTGTTTTTATTGAAATGTGTGTGAATGAGCTTAAACTTAAGATTTTCACTTTTATTTGATGCTAAACATGATAAGGAAGATGTAGGAAAAAGCAGATCTCAATTCGGAGTTGAAACGAGGAAGAACGAGCCGAAAGAGTGAAAGATGAGAAGAAGCTGCACAACACGGCCGGCCGTGTGCAGGAACACGGGTCGTGTCTTGAACACGCCTCGAGTTCCGCACACGGGCCTGTGCATGAGGCCGTGTGATGTCGCCAGAAACACCAACTCGGCCACCCCTGTGGCCGAGCGCAGAGCACGGGTCGAGCACAGAACACGGGCCGTGTACCGCGCACGGCCCTGTCCTAGAAGCCGTGTGCGGACACCAGATTACACAACACGGCCACCCCTGTGGCCGTGTGCAGAGCTCGAGCCGTGTAGGTGTAATTCCTGCTAAAAAATCAGAATCTTCTAGAAGGCCCACATGGGGTATAAATAGACCCCATTTCAACATTTTTCAGATCAGATCCGAAAATCCATCTTCTACACACACATCACACACCTTTCCTCCCATTTCCCACCACCATCTAGATCCACCTTCATCCACTTTGATCCATCTTCATCCATTCCATCAATTCTCCACCAAATCTTCATCTCTTCCATTGGGTGTGAGAGATCTCAAGATTTCAAGAGCTAGAGTGGGAGATCCATGAGTGTTGAAGATTTCCTACAAGAAATTGTTGGGGAAGATTTACATCTCTTTTGAATCTCTTTTGGATTTAGAACTATGGATTTGTGTAATAGATCATTTATGTGTTTTGTTACCCTAATCATGTTAGGCTAATCCCTCTAGTGGGATTAGGAATATGAAGAGCATATTAGATTTATATTATCATGTGGATTAAATTGGTTTTTCATTTAATTGATGTTGATTTCTATTCATGGGATTTAATTGCTTTGATATTGTGATAGCATGGTTTGTTATTCATGAATGTTTATTGGTTTAATGGATTGTTGATCAATGGATTATTTGTGGTAATTAAGTGTTATTATGATGTTCATGTGTGTATTGCTTGGAGTGAGACGGAAACGACCCTCTATAGTATTAGGAAGGCATGGATAGACATTGAGTTTGGGTTTGACCGAAAGGATATTTGAATTCAATGAGGGGAACCAATCCATTCGTTGGCCTTAGTACACAAAAGGGAGAGTTTAATCTAACTAGTACCTAGATGGAAGGAGTTAATGTTGGGCTTTGATCTTGAGTGCTTTTGGGAGTCTAAAATGGATCAACACCTTTGTAACCCGAAAGGGAGCTTAGGATACAATCGTGATCACCCTTAGTCTACATCAATTGAGTTGAATTCCGTTTGCATGATAATATGAATCGAGTGTGCTTGGATGTTTCTAATCCCATGATTTTCCATACTTGAACTTTAGCACCCATTATCTTTACTTGTCATTTATCTTATTTGCTATCTTATTTACTTGTTACTTGTTTTAGTTGTTTATCATCTCAAAACCCCCGATCATCCTTACAAAAACAACATGAACTTGAGCTCACGTATTTTGCTAGTCCGAAAATAACTCCTTATTGGATTGATAATTTTTCTTGGGATATACTACTACAACGATCGAGTATTCTTGCTCGTGAGTGCTATAAAATTAGATAAACACATACAGGGTGAGAATGGACTTCCAGGTGCACAATTCGACCACTACATACCCAATTCGACCAGCAGCCCTGGTCGAATCCAGGTCGAACCCAACCGTTTTGCACCATTTTCTGTGCCAAATGCTCCACATGATGTTGATAATACTCCAGTACCATTACATAAGCAGAATACTGAGCTTACAATGGAGAAGAAGTGGGAAAGAGCAAAGAAGTTAAGAGCCGAGAAGCTTAGACTGCAGATGGATAATGAAGAAGTAGTTTTCTCTTTTGATCATGCAATGAAGATGCCCATGGAGACTCAATCGTGAAATAGCATTGATGTGGTTTCTAACTTGTTTAATCTTAATTTTTATAAGGCAGATGATTCTGAATTTAAGTGAAAGATTGACAAGGAGGTGTCTAGACAGCCATGGGAGGAAGGAAATTCTAATGATCATATTTTTGTAACCAAGAAAGATGAGGTGTTGAGTGTAGACAAGAAGAGGGAAAGAAAGTATTTGAAGGTGAGGATACGACAAGACCGTCCTCCGATCAAGTAGTTTAAAAGGTTACATCTGTCGTGACTCTCCGACGTTAAATAGGAGCGTCTGTTGGGGGCTTGCCCTTCTGTTTTATTGCTTTATTTCTTTTGTGTGAGTGAGAAATTTTTATATTTATGGTGCTTACTAATCAGCAATTATATCTCTTTGCAAACTTAGTTTCAACTTACGTTTTTACTAAGTTTGGGGGGTGTGTGGTGTTATTACCTCATTGCAGCACCAAGAGTATAATCTTTTCTTTGTAATGTTTGCTAGGGGAATTGATTTTTTGCGGTATGTTGAAACTTTAATTGGTTTTGATGTATCAATTTTTTACAATTTGCCTAGTGTTCAGTGGTGTTTCTAGTGTGTGGAGTCGATTATATAGTCAATTGATTCTTTCTTATAGTTCTCTTATTTTATTATTGATGAATCCTATGATGATGAGTTTATTTGAGCTTTGATGATAGAAAAAGGTAAAAGAGTGGCAAGACGAGTTCTACATTGAGGCTTAGACTCGATCGTGCATACATTGAAGAAAAATCAGGTGTCCTCGTTCCCTTATTTATATTCTTATGTGTGCTTTTAATTCATGGAGTGATGGGTTGAGTTTATGGTGGTGATCTATGTGAGCTTATATTTTTGAAGTGTGCTAAAATTCATATGCTCTTGAAATTGATGAAGGAAGTGTATTTGAGTTTTATTGTGATATGAAGTTCTATGTGTACTTGTGGGATATTACTTATCATGAAAGGTGCTATGTTACTTGTTAAAAAACTCATGTGAGATTTTGAGCCTCGTTGATCATGTTACATAATCACATGATATTTCTTTTCTGGTGAGTATCATTCTTGTGCGTGTATTCTAGAACTTGTCTTGAGTCTCCTTGAATATTCAAGATTAGTCTAGTGAATTATGGAAATAATATTAGGCCATCTTTGATATTTAACCCATATTTTCTCATATACTTTACCTGAATTCATTAAATCCCCTAGTCAGCCCGTTTTAGCCTTTTTAAATCCATTCTTTTGATAGCCAGTAAAGCTTAATTGAAGAGAGTGGTGATTTGAGGGATGATAAGGATGATGAAAGAAAAATCTTAAGAATGAAAAAGAAATTCCTGGAGTAATGCTCAAATCTAGTACTTCATGGAATTAAACACCCTAGGGTAGTGCTTAAATCTAGTACCCCATGGATGATGTGAGAGGTAGTGCCCAAAACTGATACCTTGAAAGAGAAAAGAGAAAAAAGGGGTGAAGAAAAGGAGAATGATGGAGTTGAAGAGCTAGGAAAGTTGAAAAAATATGTTGTGCTTGAAGGAGAAAGATGGGAGAGTTTGAAGAGTGTTGTGCTTGATTGAAGTGATAAGGAAGAATGAAAGATCGAGAGAGACTGCAGCTTGATTGACCCGAGTTTTGAGTCACTTATCCATATATTTCCCACCTATTCCAAAGAGCCTACATTACAACCTAATAAAAGACCTTTTTGATCCATTATTTACTAGCTACAAGTAAAAGGAGAGTTGAGACAATAGGCAAGCTTATGGTTACGCATGCACTTGGATTGAATATGAGTGTAAACTCCTTAACCCATAAGTGTACACCTTTTACACTTGAGTACAAGTGTTATATACTTCCCGTAAGAATATGTTAATGGAGCATTTGAATTGGTGGTGATTTTCTTAACTTGTATGCTATTAATTGATTATTACATATAATGAAAGTTGCATGACCTAAGTTGATGACAATTGTATTTTGAATGGGGTATTCGTCATAGTCCCTGTTTCCCTGCTAATTTTCTTACTCTCTCTCTTTATTTTTATTTTGTTGCCTCGGAACGAGCAACGGGTAAGTTTGGGGGATTGATGAGAGTGAAAATAAGTGTGCTTTATTGTCCAATTTAACACCTTCTTGATTGGAATTATTGTCATATATTAGCACAATGGTCTTATATTCATTATATGTGAGAATAAGGTGCACTTGAGGTATTTTGTTGTGTTTTAGGTGGAAAAAGGATCAAAAGTGCAAGGTTGGAGAAAATGTGCAATTTGTGCAAAGATGCTAAAAAATGCACGTCCAATTTTCGTAATTTTTTTGTGTTGTTGTGGAGAT
The DNA here is from genome assembly GCA_023678885.1 of Pogostemon cablin. Taxonomy (NCBI): domain Eukaryota; kingdom Viridiplantae; phylum Streptophyta; class Magnoliopsida; order Lamiales; family Lamiaceae; genus Pogostemon; species Pogostemon cablin. The sequence continues at coordinate 12,437,137 of CM042989.1, read as the reverse complement.
CAAAACTATTTATGTAATACATGATTGGAAAGCCACTGAAGAGAGGGTCGTTTTGGTATGAAGAACACCCCAATCAGATTCCAAACGAAAGAGTTATGATCAAAGTGGTGACATCGCGCAAGCTGTTCCTGTTCAGAATGACTGTCCATATTGCATGACTTGTTATATATTCAAATGTTAGAGTTTCTATAAGTTCTTCATATGGATAGAAAGCCAAGAAAGAGAGGATCGCGCGAGCACAAGAATTACTCAAATCGGAGCTCGAATGTGGAAGTTATACACGAAACGGTGAGACTGTGCAAGTCAATTCGACCAGGGGAGGTCAATTCAACCTAATGTGCTGGTCGAATTAAGGTCGAATCTGATGGTAAAAGAGTCAATTCGACCACGACACCTCAATTCGCCCTATTGTGCTGGTCGAATTGAGCACATGAAGCTTCCAATAGGTCAATTCGACCTCCAATTCGACCTGGAGGGGAGAATTTGACCTGGCTCCTTGGTCGAATTGACGTGCGGGAACTTACCATATTCGTATTTTTTACCTTCAATGTGTGTGTTCACCTTTCGAGACTACAATTGATATCTTTCATAATTGGGGATTAATTGTGTGTTAAGAAAACACTCATCAAATGTCAGGACCTTTTTGACATCCTTGTTCAATACCATCCAATAAACCACTATAAACCACATTTTGCAAACATTTTTGAACTTCTATACTTTTAAAGAAATCTAATCTTGATTTTTCAACTTTAATGTACATGTCAACAACATATTATTGTAGAAGTCTGCCAGTATGTAATAAAAGCGAAGTATCGTTTTCTCTGATTTGTAGTTTGTAATAGTAGTACTCATGACAAGATACTGTCATTCTATCGTTAACCCTTTTTTGGGGACCTACGAAGATTATATGTTGCATTTAAGTAGCTTAATGAAGTTAAAAGTTTAATAGGCAACAAGAACTATTAAAAAATTACCTCTATTTTCAGATAGTAGAAACTCCTCTGCATCTACGCAGCTGTGGATATCATGGATATATTCACCATCACATGTTTGGTTGGGGGCCATTTCTTTTTGTCTTTGATTTAGTTTTTTAATTGCGCAGTGCCAACCGGGCTCTCCATTTGGGAATATTAAAGGATATTGCATCGGATCATAACAACCAAAATAATGCTTAATAATTTGTGGATGAATGCTATTTGGATAAACTTGAATATCTGGACTTGTATACTGGTCACTATTATTCGATTCAATCCATATTCCAGCAATTTGAGATGCAGAAGGTTTATTAAAAATATTCTGGTCAAATAAAGGATCAGCTTGTAAAGCAATTTTATATTCATTTAAGTTATGGATATTGTTAAAGCTGCGAAAGAAATTTGCATAAGGATTTACTTGTAAAATATGCAGAAAGTATTCCACAAGCGTTTCTCTAAATTTTGAGCTAATTCACAAGCGATTCAAAATTTCATGATCTATATCAAAGAAATACAATTGCATATTTTTTGGGTTTTTATTTTCTGTAGGAATTAATGAGTCAAGAAAATGGTACAGATGGCCTTGCACTCGAAATGTATAATTCCAGGATTTCTTTTGGCCAAAGACTTATCAGAATGCACACCCAATGATGTGAAGGCAAACATGTTATTGTAGCTGCGGGCATAGTTACGAAATTCTTTAGCAAGTTCACTATTTCTAAGGTATAGATGTGCCAGCTCTATTGGCATTTTAGTTTGTGATAATTTTATATCTCCTAATGAGCAAAAAAATGTTGGTGATTCCATGTAAACACGTTTGGCATTACAAAAGCAATAATTTGGTATATTGGGCAACACATCAGCACTTTTAGGCAAACACTACAAAGGGTCAATATTTACATGCGGCACTGTAGGTGCAGATTCAAGTACGGTGTCATGTTGTTTTTTCGACGGCTATTCTTTGCTAGTCTTCTATCTTTCAAGCAAGCATATTTTCATTTGTAAGATTTTGTGGATTTACGTACACTAGGTATTGAAGTTCCTTTTCTTAGCATTATTAATATTATAATTAATTAATCACGCAAATAAAAGAGGGACTTGAAATATTTATATGTTTATCAATATTATAAAAGACAGAGGCAGTACGTACACGCTGTACAACTTTATAAAGTACAGAAAGCACACCTTTGATGCCTGATGACAAATAATTATAGCGTTGTACCTTTTGTGACTCGAACAACAGTAACTGTAGTGTAAGTCTTTACTATACCTAGTACCTTTTGTATTAACTTTTTCTTATGAAATGAAATGCAAGATCTAATGTAGTCATTCAAGAACTCACTCTCAATGTAAGCTTATAATCACTCACGATTGCACTCTTCTCTCTCATTTGAAGTAATTGAATGATGAAACTCAAGAACAAGAAAGTATAGTAGTTCGGCAGTTGAATGCCTACGTCCACTCTCAAAGGGAAGAAATTCTTATTGAGGAACAATACAATGATAGAGATCAAACTTAAAAAACTCAACTATGAATCCTAATCTGCTGCATGAACTTATATGTATGTATATCTAACTACCATATGATATATGCTAGCTGAAAAACGTGATCAGGGAGTTACTTCCATGCTGGAGGTTTGTTAAACAGAGTCCACAACTAACTAACAACCTAACATCTTATCTTCTCCACTCAAAACTGATAACTACCCTTCATACATATGAGCTGATCTTCACGGCTCAAACTAATGATTAAAATTAGGGGTGTGCGGATCGGGATTCGGTACAGATTTTAAAAAATGATAGGTTTTGAGTGAGATCGTCTCATGGATCCCCTTATAGTGAGATGGATATTAATCCAACCCATTAATATATATATATATATATATAATATATATATATAAAAGGCGCTTCCGGCTCCACATCTAGTATATTTAATTTAGTTTAAGCGCTAATCTATGCCCTCTCTTCCCCTTGCTTTTTTTTTTTTTTTTTTTTCTTTTTGTTAATTTTTATACCATACATCTATTGCATAGTAAATGATTTTATTTTAATCTTATTTAATTAAAATGTAAATATAAAATTTTAATATAAAATTTAATTTAATTGTAAAATGATCAATGAGTTAAATTAAATTAATATTCTTTTTCCTTGATAAGATTCTATATTTATTTAAAAATATTTGGATTTATTACTTACAATACACAATTTAGTGCTTATTTACTGTCAAATATAACGGGAAAAAGGAAATACTAATAGATACACGAATTAACAGCAAGTGGACCACATTACCCTACTGCAATGTCTCCCTTCCTACTCCCTCATCTGCCGCAAGTCGACAAGCATCCCCTCATTCCTGTGCTTTCAACCGCCTCTTCTTTTGCAAAAGAGTATGCCTCCGTCCTCTCCCTCCCTGTCTAGGGTTCCGCTGCCTAGGGCTTTATTAAAATCGCCGTCGCTGGGGTTCGTGGACGAATTTGGCGCTGCCTAGGGCTTCATCCAATACTCCATGGCGATGCAGGTTTTTTTTTTTTTTTCTGGCAGGACAGCGCCGCCTCCCTGGATTACTCTATTTATTGTCGGTCGTGCCGACTTTCTCTTGATGGATTTGCGTCTATTCAGTCACCGATTTTTCATAACCATCGCTATTCTACCGATAAGTCTCAGCCTCGTCACCCCTGCTCAAGTGCATATGTCACATTACAATTGGTTTTGCCGTCTAGAGGTCTTCGTCGCTGCTGTGCTCTAAAACAAATCAATTGGTATGAGTTTTAATGGTGAACTATTTGTTTGTGCAGCTGCTTCTATTCTTCTTTCATTTTCTCGCGTCTGATTTGCTCTTAAGTTAATTTTTGCATAGCTGAAATGTTTGAGCTTCTTTTTTTGGTGTTCTTGTGTGTCTTCTTTTGAAGCTCTGTTTTGGAGGGTTTGGAAATTATTTCTGATAATGTTATTTTTCAATGATTCCTTTGCATTTTTTAATTTTAGCTGTCTTTTTATTTAGTGTTCATGATCGTTGTTGAAGTTTTTAGAATTTTAAGATGAGCTTTGGTGAGGATGAGAATTATTATGTATTTGATTTCAGAGTTTGACTTCAGACATATCTATATATGCAAAATCACTGTTATTTTTCAAATATAGGTATCAAAATTGACTTGAACTTTCTTATACTTAGTTGTGCTCATGTGAAATTAACCTTCAAATATTCCTAAGTTGTTAAAATTTGTCTATCAATTCTTATTTCTTCTTAACCATGCATCAGAATACTAAATGCAGGAACAATCAAACAATGTAGAATCTCGAAAGCATGTTATCGTGCTCACCCATTAACATTTGGTTATTTGATCTTTTTAATTGCAATGTTATAGGTTCTGGAATGCACACTTTCGTTCTCTATCTAGGACCTCATATTGCATTGTTCACTCTAAAAGGCAGTTGAATGTGGTCGAGTAGGTATTAAACGTACTCAACATGATACAATACAGCTTAAAAGCAGTCCTTCATCGCTTGGAAAAGATTATGGTGAGTTTGGGCACCATATCTTTCCATCCTCACAAGGTGTGAGGATTCCATTAGTAGCATACTACACCAGGTACAGTTGGAAGCAGTACTATGGGGTCTTGGAACTACACTCAGCGAACTTCCCTTGAAATTTTTCTAATTAAAACTTTAGCTGTAGAAATATTAGCACAAGTTATAGTAGAAGATGACTAAGGGTGATCTATCTACATCATATTGGTCATTTCTGTTAAACTGATATATTGGTTCCATGCCATTTTAGGCTTATTTTACCATTAGTTATATTCACTGTGAACACTAATGTTGAGATTGTATTTCCAATTAATTGATTTATGGAAGATGAGATTATTGTTTCCTATGAATTATATACGTTGATCCTTGAATGTAAGTACTATGCACACACATGCACATAAAAATAGAGAAATCAAACCTGAATTGTACATAACAGCGGAGATTGAAGCTATCTGCAAAACTTCGAACAATTTCAACATCCAAGAGAAGGAAGAACGAAGCAACTTACATTTTCTAGAGTTCATCGTTTTGAAACAAATGATCATCTTGAAACAATTTGTAATTCCGAGCCCATCTAGTGCTTTCATCGCGTGAATTATGTCTGAATTCGTAAAAATCAGTCATCCCTCACTAAAATCAGCACAATTATGAGCAAAAAGATTCATTCAAATTAACTTTCCATCAAAATGAACAATCAAATAAATGGTTTACATAAAGACCACACAGGAATTCAAAATGCCCTCCAATTTTCGAAGTAATGCCAAATCTGATTGATTCCTATTCTCATATATCAAGGTCGAAAATACAGCAAAATGGTTTATATAAAGACCACACAAGAATTCAAAATGCCCTCCGATTTTTGAAGTAATGCCAGATCTGATGAATTTCTAATATCATACATTAGGATCGAAAATGCAGCAAAATCGAGCGATGGATCATAGAATAATTCCATGAATCACCTAATCAAATTCAAAAAAAGGGCAAACTCACCATTGTTGAGCAAGTGAAAAAGAAAATAAAAAAATGGAATGGTGGAGAGAGAGATCGAAAGAGAGAATAAAGAGAGAAAATTTTGAATTTGAAATTGAAATAAGGGAGAAAAATTGAAAGAGAGATACTTTCAATATGATTGAAATATCAAAATAAATTTTAATCATAAATCAATTAAAAATAGAAAGCATAAAAATATATAACTTAAATGAAGCCTAAATGTATAAATGAATGTGATATAATAAATAAACTTAATAAATGTTTCAGGTTATTAAATGAAAAAATGAGTGAAAAAATGCCTACCTAAAATAGCATTGGACATTTTGTTATTATATTTATATAGATATAGATATAGATATAGACAAGTAATACACCCGCGTGATGGGCGGAGAAGTATTATGTATAAATTATAGTATAAAATTTTATATAAGTAAAGACTTGTGTGAGACCATCTCACTGAATGACTTTCCTGAGTCGGATAAAAAGTGATGCTTAATTGATGAAAAGTGATGATGGCATAGTAAACCATTTCATTATTAATTTATCTATCTATCTATCTATACATACATATATAAAAACAAAATGTATTTGCTCAATTTTGACTAATTTTGACTTTTATTAATTTTGATCTCGACCATTCATTGTTTAAGAATTAATCTCCACCTTTAATTTATTTGATAATTTCTTTTTATTTCTTATATTATTAAAATTTCGGTGCCTTTTGCACTATTTATATAAACTTAAAGGATTTATTTGCAATTATGAAAAATTTCTTGATCGAAACTATTGAAAATCCTAAACTCACCGTAGCTATGTTGAAAACCATTATAAACATTTATGCTCTACTTTAAGTCAAAATTCTCTCTCTGTATATTGAAATTCTTGAGTCAAAATTCGTTATTTTCTTGATTCTTGACATGGGTTCTCCATCATAGTTCTTTCCGGTGATGAAGTGGCGGAAGAAGTATACACGCCATCACTCAAGAAAAGGTTTGAGTTTATTACAAGTAATTAATTTATCTTTTTTATTAATAATTCGGAATTGAAAACTATAGGAATATAAAAAAAATTGGTTTGATGAATTGTTTCAGTAGAAGAGGTGCACACAAGAGAGTAGTGTCTGCACCTATCGGCGACGGTGATGGGCTACGTAGTAAAACAGAGGTGTATCTGCCGCCGAAGCCTTCCACATCCTCATTCATCTGCAATAATTTTTTTGTTTGAGATTAGGTTTTCACATTCTACTTTTCTGCTACAGTCTTATGGAAATCCTGAATGGGCACACATGCAGTATAGTGAAATGTGAAAAAAACTAATGAGAACCAGATATACCTACATGTTAGATGAATTTAATATCAATGGCATGTTTAACGTCGGTTTGTGTGTTTGGACTATCACTCTTCCTTCACTTCTGCAAGTATTTGATAACTTCAAAAATAAAAAAGCGAATAAAGTTGAAATTTTGCCGATACTGGGTCCATTTTCCATCATTGTATTTGAAGTTTTTGCATAAACACACCTGAGCTTTTTTTCTTTTGTAGAAATTTTTTTCCGCTGATTTTATGCACTGCTTTACTTTGAGTTAATTTCAATCTGTGGCAACATGTCATCAGCTTCGGTGCACAAACCACTAAAACATGTTATGTTACTGTTGAGAGTGGAAATTAGTGTGTTTGAGTGTCCAATTTAACACCTTTTTTATGAGAATTTATTATATATTAGCACAATAGTCTTATATTTAATATATGTCAGAACAAGGTGCACTTGAGGTGTTTTATTATGTTTTAGGTGGAAAAAGGATCAAAAGTGCAAAGTTGGAGAAAATGTGCAACTTGTGTATGAATGCTGAAAAATGCATATCCAACTTTTGCAATTTTTCTGTGTCTATGTGGAGATCAAAACTGGTGATGTTATACATGGTTGGAAATCCACTGAGGAGAGGGTCGTTTTGACATAAAGAACACCTTAATCAGAATCCAAACGAGAAAGTTATGATCAAAATGGAGACGCCGCGCAAGCTGTGCCGAATAGAACGACTGTGCCACTTTGTATGACTTATTACATATACAAATGTTGTTGTTTCTGAGAGTTCTTCATATGAAAAGAAAGCTACGGAAGAGAGGATCACGTGAGCGCAAGAATCACTCAAATCGTAGCTCGTATGTGGAAGTTATACGCAAAACGGTGAGACTACGCACTACAGTTCAACCAAAGTTCGACCACGATACGAGCGGTTTGACCACTGTGTCGTGATCGAACCAGAAGCCTGAATAGTGCAAAATCTGGATTTTTACCCTCTATTCGTGAATTTTCATGCTTTCCAAAAAAAAGCCCTTCCTAGGTCCATAAGAAGAGCTTACAAGTATAAAAGGGGATGTAGATCACACCAAGAGCATAGAAAGGAATTGAATTGGAGAGAGGCCACAACAATACTACATCCCACAACCCCCCAACCATCATCCACATCCTTTCCTCCTTCCATCCATCACTTTGAAGATTCATTCGTGGAATCAAGAGGGGAATCAAGAGGAGGATTCAAGACGGAGAAGGACGCGACGACTCCCACATAAAGGGTTTTATTCGTTTCCTAATTTATCTTAAATTTTTTGGGCATCCAGGTAAGATCTATCCAACACCCATGATTGTACTTCGTAACATCATGGGCTAGAGCCTTTTCGGTAGAACTAGAGTTGTGAAGGTTTTTACGAATTAATTGAACTTTCGTGTATAAACTCCGTACAACACTACTTGTGGATTTATTTTATATATGATTGTGCTTTCTTAATCTATATTCACGGTCATTTTGTGTATCTTCAATTGGTACATAGAGTCTGAATATATATCTTGGTTGTAGATTAAGTGCGTTCACCGCTGAATAGGATTCCATGTTATGATTCTAAGTGAGGGGACTCCGAAGCTTCATTAGAACTATCTTATATAAATACTTATTAATTGAATTGAATTCGGGTTATTAAGTAGGATAAAGAAGATAATTTTATAGTACCTATAAAGGGAGATAATATCGGGTTAGAGTACCAATTGGCCAGGGAAATAATTGATACTGATAGTACCTAAAAAGGGGGTGAAATTACATCTCTTGCTCCGAGGTTATTCACACGTGTTACACGCATATTTACTTATATCTATAGAGTAGATTTACATGGCCTAGTGATGCGTCCATATTTCACAAGGCAGAGTCGGACATCAACACATGAAAGAGAAATTAATGAGTGAAACTGGATTACCCTAGAGCTACCTATTCTCCTACTTGATCCACTTTCGTATTCTTCTAACTGACTTTATTTTATTTATTATTTAATTAATTGTTTAGTAGTTAATAATTGAAACCTCAAACTTTTATTCCCATTCGTCTTAATTAATTTAGTAAATAATTAAACTGATAATACGCCGTCCTTTGGGTTCGATATTCACTTGGTCGCTTACTTAAGCTGCAATTGATATCCTTAATACTTGGGGTTTAATTTTGCGTACAAAAAAAATGCGTATCACTTTTTTGGTGCCGTTGCCGGGGACAGCTGTTATTATTAATTTTTATTATTTCTAGTTGATTAAAACTTTTATTTGTGATTATTTATTTCTATATAACCTTGAATTTTTCTGAGGTACTTATGCACTTGGAAAAGGAGAGGAAGGAAAGAAGGAATAACATATTGAACTAAACATGGCCGAGCAAGTCAGAATTCGGATAATATTACCATACGTGAAATTTTCACGATCTATGAAATTGGTAACATGGGGTTGATAGGAGCAAGGGGGAAGATGATGATTTTGAGATACATTCCACTCTTATTAACATGGTGGAAAAGAATCTCTTTTCTGGAGGTCAATTTGAAGATCCATATCAGCACCTCAAAAGATTTCTTGGTTATGCAAACACTCAAAAGGGTGCTGGAGCTAATGATAATGCTAGACGGATCGCCCTATTCAAGTTCTCTTTAATTGATAGGGCAGAAGCTTGGTATGAGACTCTTGATGCCACGGATTGCGCTACATGGGACCAACTGCAGCAGAAGTTCTTAGAGAGATACATGCTACCCTCAAGGATCTTAAGGATGAGGCAAGAGATCACCCAATTTGTTATGAATCAGGGTGAGAAATTTCATGAGGCGTGGGATAGGTTTAAAGACATGCTTAGGCGGTGCCCACAGCATGGAATGTCTAAGCTCAATACATAAGTATCTTCTACTATGGATTGGACAGTGAGATGCGTATTCTTATTGATTCATCATTAGGAGGAGTGCTGTTATCTAAGACAACACTTGAAGCAGAAAAGTTATTTGAAGACATCTCTATGAATTCACGTGACTGGCCTGTAGAGAGAGGTAAAGGATCATATGTATTTGGAAAAGTGGCACATGTTGAACATCAAGTGGTGAAGTCGAATGGAGATGATGAGATCGTCTCTAGTCTAGCTAACATCAACAGGCTACTAGAGTCCTAGTAGAGGCAGATTACAGAGTTGACACAAATGGGGCCTAGTATGAAGCTGCACGAAGTGAGGAGTGTTGAAGATACCTTCAATCGATATATGGCTAAGAATGATGCAGGAGTTGATCGTCTTGAGGTTACTATTAATGTTAAACATGCAGATTTATCTATGTAGTTGAAGGACCTTACTTTGATGATGGGGCAGATGACTGGGAACGTGAATCAATTGACACAAACGTTGGAGAAAGAAATATTCCCGTCTCAAGGCATAGTGAACCCAAAAGAGTGCGAAGCCATCACGTTAAGGTCTGGAACACAATATGAGGGACCGATGATGTCGGAAATTATTTCAAAAGCTCTAGGAGCACGATTCGACCTCGATTTGACCAAGCCAATAGGTCGAATCACATCATGGAGGTCGAACCAAGCACTTGGGCAACCTTCGGAGCATCCAGACATCCAGTTCGACCACGACCATCATGGTTTGATCAACCCAGTTGGTCGAATTGTGGTTGAACCAGCCTATTCGCAACCCCCTATTTTATCTGAAGTGTGATTCGACTACGTCAAGAATGGTTCGACCAACCCAGTTGGTCGAACAGTGGTCGAACAAGCCTGTCTGGAGCACCCTATTTTGTCTGAAGCACAGTTCGACCACGACCATCATGGTTCAACCAATCTTGTTGGTCGAACTGTGGTTGAACCAGCTTGTTCGGGGAGAGAGCACACTTTCATATGCTCGGTTCGACCATGACACACCTAGTTCGACCAACATCCCAGGTCGAACCACCTCGTCCAGTACCATTTTCTGCGTAAAACGCTATACCTGATGTTTGGGATACTCCTGTGCCATCACATGAGCATAATACTGAGTTAATAGTGGAAAAGAAGTGGGAAAGAGTAAAGAGGTTAAGAGCCGAAAAGCTTAGACTGCAGATGGATAATGAAGATGTGATTTTCTCTCTATATCAATCAATGAAGATGACTATGGAGACTCAATCATGCAAGAGCATAGATGTGATTTCTAACTTGTTTAATCTTGATTTTTCTAAGACAGATGATTCTGAGTTTAAGTGTAAGATTGGCAAGGAGGTGTCTAGATAGCCATGGGAGGAAGAAAATTCCAAGGATCATATACTTGTGACTAAAAAAGGTGAGGTGCTGAGTGTAGCAAGAAGAGGGAAAGAAAGTATTTGAAGGTGAGCATGCGAGAAGACCGTCCTTTGGTCAAGTAGTCCAAAAGGTTACAACCGTCGTGACTCTCCGACGTTAAACATGAGCGCCTGTTGGGGGCTTGCCCTTCTATTTTATTGCTTTATTTCTTTCGTGTGAGTAAGAAATTTTTATATTTTAGGTGCTTACTAATCAGCAATTACATCTCTTTGAAAACTTAGTTTCAACTTACGTTTTTACTAAATTTGGGGGTGTGATGTTTGACTTGTTCGTATGTTCTCAACACACAATTTAATCCCCAAGTGTGAAGGATATCAATTGTAGTTTCGAAGGCGACCAAGTTATTATCGTACCCAAGGGACGGATAAATATCGATTCAATTATACTCTAGTAAACTAAGACTATTTGGAAATATAATAATGTTGAAATTGAGTAGGAACTATTAATCGAAATAACAAAAGAAAAGATAGAAGGTTGTGGTCAAGTAAGATGATAGGTAGTTCGTCAGGTCATCCGGTTTCATTCATTAATTCATACTTTTGTGTGTCGATGTCCGACTCTGCCTTGTGGTTTATGGACGCATCACTAACCCATGCAAATCTACTCTATAGACACAAGTAGATAAGCGTTTGACACGTGTGAATATCCTCGGAGTAAGATGTATACTTTACCCCCCTTTCTAGGTACTATCATAATTAATTATTTCCCGTGCACTTAGTACTCTAACCCGATTTGATCTCCCTTTGTAGGTACTATAAAGTTATACTCTCTATCCTACTTGTTAACCTGAATTCAATTCAATTAACAAACATTCATATAAGATAGTTCTAATAAGACTTCGGAATCCCTTCACTTAGAATTATAACAATAAACCCTGCTCAGTAGTGAACGCACTCAACCAATAACCATGTTATGCATTCAGACTCTACACAACGATTATTGATGTACAAAACAACTATGAGTATGGATTAAAAACGTGCAATCTTATACAAACTAAACCACAAGTAGTGTTGTACGGAGTATACACACGAAAGATAAATCAACTCATGAAACCTTCATAACCCTAGAACTACCGAAGCGGCTCTAGCCCATGATTGATCTAGGAACAATCATGGTTAGATGGACCGATCTTACTTGAACCTCCAGCGGAGCTCTGTCACAGCCCTCCGGATGGTGGAAGATCTTCTCCTCCAATCCACGTCTCCTTATCTCCTTATGATTCTTGATCAAAAGCTCTTCTATTTGGACGCGATTGGTCTCCTTTTATACTTGTAATCACGTCTCTAGGGCTTGGAATGGGCTTTCTAAGTGATCTCACGCATTTCGGCCTCAAAAATCCGGATAAAGTAAGTTCCCGCACGTAGGTTCGACCTCGTCAAATAGGTCGAACCACTGGCCACAGGTCAAACCCCAAGTCGAACCCCGCTACTGGAAGAATTCTGCACCGGTTCGACCTCTTGAACAGGTCGAACCTCTCAGGATCAGGTCGAACCCCAGGTCGAACCTCATCACTGGACAATTTCTGCTCTTGGTTCGGCCAACCGTCAGGTCGAACTCCCAACGTCGTGGTCGAACCCAGCTTCTCACGAACTGGTTCGACCATGGTTCGACTTGATGAACAGGTCGAACCCCTCGAGTCGTGGTCGAACCTACTTCCTGCACTTCTCCAACATTGGTTCGACCTGCTGGAGAGGTCGAACCCTCCTCCGACAGGTCAAACCCACCTCTTTTTTGGGCGGTTCGCATGGCTTCGACTCCGTCTCTTCGATTCTTGGCACTTTCACTTCGATTTCGCTGTTCAAACCACTCAAAGAGCTTCAATAACACCTGATTCATGCTAATTCACAATATGTATAGGTTTTCCACCTATTTTCACCTTCAAACTCTCTAAAACTAGCACAAAACATGATGCTAAACTTGTGAATTTACACACTCATCAATGTTATTACCTCATTGCAAGCACCAAGAGTATAATCTTTTCCTTTGTAATGTTTGCTAGGGGAGTTGATTTTTTACAGTATGTTGAAACTTCAATCGATTTTGATGTGTCGATTTTTTATAATTTGTCTAGTGTTCAGTGGTGTTTCTAGTGTATGGAGTCGATTAGATAGTCAATTGAGTATTTTCTTATAGTTCTCCTATTTTATTATGATGAATCATGTGATGATGATGATGTGTGTTTGAGCTTTGATGATAGAAAAAGGTAAAAGGGTGACCTAACCGAGTTAAACAACTAAAGGAGCTCGTGCATAAATTGAGGAGAAATCAGGTGCCTAAATTGAGAAAAAATCAGGTGCCCTCATTTCCTTATTCTAATATTTATGTGTGCTTTTAATTCATCGGAGTGAAAGGATGAGTTTCTGATGTTAGTGATCCATATGAGCTTATATTTTTAAATTGTACTTAAAATTCACATGCTTTTGAAATTGATGAAGGAAGTGTACTTGAGTTATATTGCAATATAAAGTTCTATGTGTACTTGTGGGATATTACTTACCATGAAAGGTGCTCTATTACTTGTTAAAAACCCATGTGAGATTTTAAGCCTTATTCATGTACATAAACACATGATATTTTTTTCTAGTGAGTATCGTTCTTGTGTGTGTATTCTACAACTTGTCTTTTATCTTACTTGAGACTGCATGTTATGTTAGATAATGGGAGATGATTTTAGGCCATCTTTGGTAATTATGAGTCACACTTTGCAAAATAATTTCCTACCAAAAAATTTTATATCCGTAGTTAGCCCTTTTGAGCCTAAAAGCCTTATTTCTTTGGCAACCTATGAAGATAGCCACTTTGATATCCTAGTTGAGCCTTAGATTCCTATATTTAGTGGAGAAATTAAATGCTATCAAAGTGTGTGAATTGATTTTCATGGAGTTTGGAAGGAATAAAATATTTGAAGCTGTACAAGTGATTATGAGCTGAAAAATATGAGCTGAAAAATAAGTTGCTTAGGGATAGTGCCCGAAACTGGTACCCCGAGATGTTAGAGGTAGTGCCCGAAACTGGTACCTCGAGAAAAAAGAAAGGATAGAAAAAGTATGTTGAGCTTGAAGGAAAGGAGAGAAAAGAAAATTAGAAGAGCATGAAGCTGAATAGCCTTGAAGTGTAAAAAACTGCAGTACAAAAGATCTCCGATTTTGATTCTCTACTAATAGAGTTACTTTATCCATATATTTTCTACCCTTACCAAAGAGCCGACATTACATCCTATTAAAAGTCCTTTTTGATTCCGTTATCGAATCATAATAATAGTGGTGGAGAGTTTGAAACTTTTGGCAAGCTTATGATTATGCATGCACTTGAATTAAATTTGAGCATACACACCTTAACCCATAAGTGTACATCTTTTACACTTGAGTGCGAGTGATATATACTTCCTGTGAGAACATGTCAATGGAGCATTTGAATTGGTGGTGATTGTCTTATCTTGTATGCAATGAATTGATTATTACATGTAATAAGAGTTGCATGACCTAAGTTGAGGACAATTGTATTATGAATGGGGTTTGTCATAGTCCTTGTTTCCCCGCTAATTTTACTCTCTCTCTCTCTCTTTATTTTTATTTTGTTACCTCGGGATGAGCAACGGGTAAGTTTGGGGGATTGTTGAGAGTGGAAATTAGCGTGTTTGAGTGTCCAATTTAACACCTTTTTTATGAGAATTGTTGTTATATATTAGCACAATAGTCTTATATTTAATATATGTCATAACAAGGTGCACTTGAGGTGTTTTATTGAGTTTAAGGTGGAAAAAGGATCAATGCAAAGTTAGAGAAAAGGTGCAACTTGTGTATGAATGCTGAAAAACGTATGTCCAACTTGTGCAATTTTTCTGTGTCTGTATGGAGATCAAAATTGGTGATGTGATACATGATTGGAAAACCACTGAAGAGAGGATCATTTTGGCGTAAAGAACAACTCAATCAGAATCTAAACGAGAAAGTTATGATCAAAATGGTGACGCCGCACAAGCTGTGCCGAACAAAATGACTGTGCCATTTTGCATAACTTGTTACATATACAAATGTTGTAGTTTCTGAGAGTTCTTTATATGGAAATAAAGCTAAGGAAGAGAGGATCATTTGAGCACAAGAATCACTCAAATCAGAGCTCGTATGTGGAAGTTATACGCAAAACGGTGAGACTGTGCACTGCAGTTCGACCACGATACAAGCAGTTCGACCACTGTGTCGTAGTTGAGCCAGAAGCCTGAATAGCGCAAAATCGGGATTTTTACCCCCTGTTTGTGAATTTTCTTGCTTTCTAAGAAAAAGCCCTTCCTAGGTTCATAAGGAGAGCTTACAAGTATAAAAGGGGATGTAGATCACACCAAGAGAATAGAAAAGAATTGAATTGGAGAGAGGCCACAACAATATTATACCCCACAAGGGGGGTTCACCCCCCAACCATTATCCACATCCTTTCCTCCGTTCATCCATCACTTTGAAGATTCGTTCGTGAAATCAAGAGGGGAATCAAGAGGAGGATTCAAGATGGAGAAGGACGCGATGACTCCCACATCAAGGGTTTTATTTGTTTCCTAATTTATCTTGAATTTTTTGGACATCCGGGGTAAGATCTATCCAACACCCATGATTGTTCTTCGTAACATCATCGGCATAGCCTTTTTGGTAGAACTAGGGTTATGAAAGTTTTTACAAATTAATTGAACTTTCGTGTGTAAACTCCGTATAACACTACTTGTGGATTTATTTTATATATGATTGTGCTTTCTTAATCCATATTCATAGTCGTTTTGTGTATCTTCAATTGGTATATAGAGTCTAAATATATATCTTGGTTGTAGATTGAGTGCGTTCACCGCTGAATAGGATTCCATGTTATGATTCTAAGTGATGGGACTCCGAAGCTTCATTAGAACTATCTTATATAAATACTTATTAATTGAATTGAATTTGGGTTATTAAGTAGGATAAAGAGGATAATTTTATAGCACCTATAAAGGGAGATCATATCGGGTTAGAGTACCAATGGGCCAGAGAAATAATTGATACTGATAGTACCTAGAAAGGGGGGTGAAATTATATCTCTTGCTCCGAGATTATTCACACGTGTTACACGCATATTTACTTGTGTCTATAGAGTAGATTTGCATGGCCTAGTGATGCATTCATATTCCACAAGGCAGAGTCGGACATCAACACACGAAAGGGAAATTAATGAGTGAAACTGGATTACCCTAGAGCTACCTATTCTCCTACTTGATTAACTTTCGTATTCTTCTAAGTGACTTTATTTTATTTGCTATTTTAATTAATTGTTTAGTAGTTAATAATTGAAACCTCAAACTTTTATTCCCATTCGTCATAATTAAATTAGTAAATAATTAAATTGATAATACGCCATCCTTTGGGTTCAATATTCACTTGGTCGCTTGCTTGAGCTGCAATTGATATCCTTAATACTTGGGGATTAATTTTGCGTGCAAAGAAAACGCGCATCAGTTACTTACTACGTACATCATTCCATATGTGCATAGCTGACAGCGTTAGGTTAGGGGCCTTATATTTTTTTACGTTCCCTTCGTCATTATATTATGAATAACTTCTTAAAACTTGTAACTTGCACGTTTCTGCTAATGTTCTTATTACTCATGCATGCACTAATGACAAGAAAATCTGCATTCTATAGCGACAAGATTACGATAGCCTTACGTTAACGTCAACTTTGTATATTTATTTGCAGGTGGCCTTGGTACGCTCGCTCATACTGATTGCCATTACACTCGTACTTAGATAGTTGCATCCCCACTACCCTTTAATAACAAGGTACACTAGTTTTCCTTTATCTTTGATTTGTTGTGCATCCTGTTTGTTTGATAACTATTTCAAAAGCAAATTTTGTACATGCTCACTATACTTGTCATTTTGTTATCTCAATAGACTGTTCACTTTTAATGTGTTTAGTTTCTTGTGATATTTGTGTGTATTAGTCGACAAGGTGCCCATTTTTGATTTTACCTTTATACACTAATTTAGTTGTTGTTAGGCATCTTGTGAGACACTGCTGCTTATAATTTACACCCACAATCAACATTTGTTTCCGCTTTTAAGTTGATCTATATAAAATGTCCTCTACTTCTACAGAAAGAATGCACAACGTACATACACAATCTAGAACACACAAAGAAAAATACACATCGTTAGAAAAACGTAGAGAAGCTAAAAATATTTGATGGAGAAAACATATGGAATCGACGACTACAACAACAGCTAAGCAGTCAAAAGATGTTTTGATCATTTACAATGTATTACTAACGTTCCTGACTTACTACCACCCATACCCAACTATAAATTTTGTTATGTTAAACATGTATATCTTGAGCCCTTAGGTTTCTGTTGTTCATTGGGAGACATAAACTTACTAGAAACTGAGATGCCCGTTGAATTAGTAAATTTATACCTTGACCACGGCGACGCTGCTAAAGATTTTTGTAACTGTGTTTGCAGTTACAATAATATGTTCACATTCACATCTATTGGTGTTCATTGTGATAAAAACTGAGCCATAAGAAATGTTGGAGTTTACACTTTTTGTGTCCAAAGACAACTCCATCATTTCATGGATCAATTTATACTACCAAATACTGAAAAATAAAAAAACTTGCAGTTTTACTTCTTCGACTCAGACCACGAACTTCTAAATAGAATGTCCTGACAAATCTCAGTTCCTCTTAATTATTTTCTTTTCCTTTCCCCTTCTTCCCTTTACAAACCGAATTCTCTTCCTTTCCAATCTTTTCATATTGTTGAAGAATACTGGATTAATGGGAGATTTGAGAGTTTCCTTCTGAAATCATCCGCTGTTCGAGGTGTGTTCCGCTATGTTGTGTTAAGGTTAGTTCTCCCCTTTCTTCTTCACTCTTCTTGGCGGTTTTTCCCTATTAGTTTCTCTCGTTTTCTAAGTTTCGTTGCCAGCTTCTCCGTGCAAAACGACCCTTTCCTCCATAATTCTCTGCCACCGATTTCTCACTATGTAATTCTTAGTATTTTTTCAATTTCACACCTCACCTTAGATACATAAACACTTCATTGGAGAGTTTGCCTTCAAATTACCAAAAATTCAAGAATCAATTCATATGGTATTAAAATACTTAATTATTCATTTTTCAAAGTACAACTAAATTTCAATGTTGGAGTAAAGTTCAAATTTAAGGCTACATGTTGCCTTCTGCCGGTGAATCGACGAATTCAGACGTAAATTCTACTTGGGTACTCTAATTATTTTCTTCGCTAATGTTTAAACCAATTCCTTTTTAAAGGTTGGTACCTTACAAATTGGTCGATGCCCATACATTTTTAAGTCTTACCATTTCGGTAAGTACTGTTGTTCTTTTGCCCAGTTGCTTTTGTTTGCTGGAATTACAACTTCCTTCAGATTATTTCGACTCAACTTTGTTGGAAACTTGGATGTCATGGCTAGTTTCCTAAGAGTTTCTAAATGTTGGTACTATGCTGCTTTGTCTAAATTAGACGACTAATAATTGTGGTGATACGTTTTTAAAGTCGTAAGTTGTTCTGGTTTAGTTGATAGAACTTAGTAAATGATCTTAAAAATATTGAACAAGAGGAGAGAGGAGATGAGATTAAGAAATTTTAATCTTCTTTATTGTAAATTTAGCAAATCAGATTTCGCAAAAAAAACGAACTGGTAACTATTGCCACCCTTTTTATCGCAATGATTTAATGAGTGAGTTAGGAATCCAATCCAATTTAGCTCTTCTAAAAAAATGCATGGAAGTACTACGTTCTTTTGAGCCAAGCAACTTGGAAAATCAACAAAATCAATCATGACCAGCCTGGAGTTTATGTTAAGAATGATTGTTAATTTTTACCAAAACATCCATAGTGATGTTGTCTCTCTGTAATGGTTATTAAGATTTTCTATGATATATCCTTAAAATGGTTGTAGCCTTCTTTGTGAAGTTAATGTTTGTAAATGGTTGTATCACATATTCAGTGAGTAAAAAGCAACATAACTGCACTTTTTTCGAGTGTGTTCTAATTTAGTTTGAACATTGTCAATCAAAGTCTACTTCCTTTAGGAAGCCCACAATAGATCTTTAAATAACAACAAAGAGTGAGTGTGACGGGGATGCATGTAGAAATGCTTGCATGATATGTTTATTGTTTTCCTGCAATTTGCCCCCTGCCTTTTCCATCGCAACCATTCTCTCCTGTGAGTTTTTCTTTATTTACAATACAGCTGCATGACGGATCCTTATATTATTGAAAATATTTCTCCTTCATGATGTGATTTATTTATTTAACAAACAATTACTTGAATACACATGTGACAGGTCATATCTATATTTATTTCCATTTACTTCACACTCACACATACACAAGGCATACATATTTTTGAGTCAAGCCTCTTCATATAGTGGCATGCATGCCCTAAGGTAATATTTACATTTAGAGAAAAAATGACCAAGACTGGAGGACGGAGACTTCAAATTTGAGTTTAATCATAGATTCATATCTTTTCTCATATCTCTAGCTAGGTATAGGCCACTCACAAGAGTGTGTTGTCTATTGTCAATTAATTTGGAAATTTTCTTTTTCTATTTATGCCTACCTCTCAAATCCAGTTGTATGACGTTCTACTTTCGCTATTTAGTAAACAGTTCATTATTGGTTGTATGAGATTTTACTTTGGCTATTTATGCTGAGGATTGCATATTCGAGGATCCAACTATCGAAATTCAGGGTAAGGGGAAAATTTTTCTGTTTGATATTGTTTCTGCACCAAAGCTGCTTAAACTCATCCTCGAGTGTGAAGTTAGTTTGAAAAATTGTAGTTATTTTGTACACTCGCTGAAGGATCTTTATTTGATCCTAATTATGTCAACTAATAATGAATGATATCTTTCTTTAAATAAATAATTATGAGCTTATTTTTCATTACTCTCAGTTCTCATCCTAGATGGTACAAATATTCTCTTTGTCCAATGTCTCTGTCTATTGCAAGAAAAGAAAAGAAAAATACAGATGAAGTAATAAGTTGTTATGTGTTGCTTAAGGTTGATGGTGTAATTTGTCTTTTCATGATGATATCAGTGGCTAAGGTGTTCTATGAAATATTGATTGTCTTATTATCTTGATAATGACAAGCATTATCTTCTTTTCAGTACTTTTTCTTTAGAATTTATTTTGTTTTATCCCTAAAGGTTGATTTGTCTTGGTTATATTATTTAGGTTACCCTTTTCCATGTAGACGGCTACCCAATTGATGAGAAGAGTATTAAAAGAAAAGTCCTTGATCGAGTGTGTAAGACATGAAGGTGAATTAGTTGGTAAAGATTTTGCATATGATAGAGAAAATACATTATTCACTATCGATGTAAGAGTTCGCTACAGCTTGAGGATATTGCATCGAGCAGGCCTATTTCATGGCAGTTGAGTTTAATTGCTCTGCGTCCATACTTCTTTTGTTTCTTTACACTAAAATATTATTTCTCTATTTCAGGAACGATAGAAATGTCTATTGCAAATGAAGGTTCCAGGCGACGTCTAATGCACATATATTAATCCAACACCTACAAAGTTGAGATAAGCGCTATGCAAATACTTTTTCGACCTACCAAAAATTATAATGCTAAGAGTCTATTGAAAGCATGTGGTATCTTTGTTGAAGCTAACTTCACTCAAATTGAAGGGCGTGTGCTGCTAACCACAAAATGTAGGTTTTAAGACCTAAGCACTAAATGCGTAAGCTCATTTGTATTCATGGATTTGATTTTCTATTATCATTAACCTCAGCTCATTTTATTGCAACTTAAAGTAGGTAATGGGAAAGATTACTTTGCTTGTAATGGGCTGGTGCTTTAATTAGAAGGTTCTTGTGTTAAATCCATATCATTAAAATGATTCATGACGCTCATTACACAACTCTAATTCCTGAAAATTATTTATATTTGGATAACTATTTATGTCTCTATCTTTTGGGTGGCCTTCCTTTCATTTCTTGTATTTGTACATTCAGGTATTGATTTTAAAAAAGAACATCAAAAACCATCTTATGTCTCAGTTTTCCATCCTCCGACATAATCCGGGCTAGCACCTCAAGAATTGAGGTGCTACCCGCCTAGTACTATATAATACTCATTAATTAATCACACCCAATTGCAAATTGTTGACAGCTAAATAAATATAATGAAACACACTCTCCCTCTCCCTCTCCCTCTCCCTCTCCGTCTTTTGATATCACTTAAAAGTTTTCATTTATTTTTTTCAAAAATCACTCAAAACACCTTCTCTCATCCGACAAATGGTGGTATTGAATTCTAGTTTTGATCAGACCTAATATTTTTCGTTGGACCTCTTTCATCGATCAAGAGTTAAAAGAGGTATTCTTAATCTCTTCTTAAATCTTTAGAAATGTTAGATCTACTCTCAATGACAACTTCTTGGATATTTACAGATCATAGATCTGCCTGAACTATGCTATAATTCATGTTTATTCATCTCAACCTCTTCTTAAATATGTAGAAATGTTAGATCTACTATGAACAACAACTTCTTGGATATTTACAGATCTTAGATCTACCTGAACTATGCTATAATCCATGTATATAAGCAACAATCAGATTAAATATTCAAGATCTGCTCTTTCATCAGTGGTATTGTTGAGGATTTCGATGAAAATCCAAGATTTACTCTCATCTTGATACATTTCGACGCTATCACAGAGGGTCTGAGGAAGATCTAAAATCTTCTAATATCTGTAAGTGGAATTTTTAAAAATTATGCGATACTGTTATAATTTATAGTCTGTTTCTTTTGATAATAATGAATCTGATTACTCTTATTACTCCAATTTTTTTATATAAAATACATCTTGTTTTATGTCGATATAATTTGCTCTAAAGGACCTTTAATTATTTTATATGTTCATTAACATGAGAAAAAAACATAAGGATCAATAAGAGTTTGTTAGGATTCTCCCTTGTGAGAGTAATCGAATATATTAGAAGCTGGTATGGTTTGTTTGTTTGTGCATTATCAAACAATATTCTCCACAATAAAAGTTGTATAAAATGCTGAACTTGTACATTATAGATGTATTCTTAATCTCAAACCTACCCAATTCTTATTTTATCATTGAATATTTAAATTTCAATTTCAATTGTTTGTTTATAACCATAGCCAACTGAATCTCATACAGTTTTTCCTAGTTATAGTCTTTGGCTCAAATTCTTACTCTCATATAGTTTTCCACCTTTAGCATTTGGCTAAAATGTGTATGAGGGTTGCTTTAATTGTGTCCTCTTTTCTTCCTGAAACTGAAAAAATTAAATGTTGATAAATATGAGTTTGAAAATTTAGGAAAATAAACATGTAAAAACTAAAAATAATGTTACTTATGCTTCTGTAATGAAACACACATTCCATTGTTTCACTGATCTTCTATTTTCAGGAATATGGTTCAAATTAGGCACTGATCCATTAGCCTATTCATACTTGGAGGAGTTAATATCTTTTGCAACTTTGTTGATTTATGGAGTATTCTGTATTAATAGAAATCAGGAATTAGTTTTATATAATCTAAATTTTTAATTATGATAAAAAATAAAATATTAAAGTGCATTGAGTGGATACCTTCTGTGTGAATTGGATTTCTGATATATGTGGTGTAAGCAGAACAGTCGTTATTTATAATTTTTTAAAGGATAGATGAAACGATTTTTATGCAAAAATTTGAAATTCAAATTAGTTGGTGGTAAATTTTTTGAGACATTCAAAATGAATTTTTTTTTAGACTTTTTTGATTCCATTGAAATTGCAATCTTCTAGAAATGTTTCGTAGATGATAAATAACAAACTGCAGCAAAATTTAAGCAAATAAAAAAGAAATAGAAGGCTGGAAATTGAATGATTGTACCCATATTAGCCATTCATAGAATCAATTAAGAAAAAGGAAGAGAAAATCTGGCATAGGCTAACTCAATTTATCATGCGCGCACATTCCCATATGCATTTTCACGGGCATATGTTACATGTGTAGGCTGTAGCTATAAGCCATTCACATAATCCATATGCATTTTCACGGGCATATGTTACATGTGTAGGCTGTAGCTATAAGCCATTCACATAATTTTTTGGACGATGCTAAACATCCATATTCTGTACATCCATATGTAAATATATTTCTATTTTTTAAAATTAAAAATATATTTAATTACTAATATACCCTTTAATAAATAAATCTTTTAAATGAAAATTTTGAATTCAAATTTAAGATTTAAATATTCGTGAGCACGTTCTATCTTTTTTTTTTCTTTATTCTTCCAGAATGTATCGTTGATTCGTTTCCACCTCCATCTCTCAACCTTATCACTATATCTCAATCTGTCTTTTACTTTTATCTCTCCGCTTAAATACTACATCGTTTATTTACACTTACATCTTAAATAAAAAAATTTAATTTTACAGTTACACACATACACATCTTTCATCAGCTTACTTTTTTATAAGATCATGAGAAAACCGTATTAGAGAAAATGAAGAACTTTCTTTCCATGACATCATTGTGCAAAATTGGTAAGTTTTTTTGTAAGTTTTTTTGTTATACACGACATATTCATCTCATTCATTGCATTAAAATTCAATGTTAACTTTTAAAAATTTAAATAATAAATTATTTCTTCCACCACATCTGATATATGTGTATGTAATCACTCTATCATTTCGTCAACTTTCAAGATATAAAAAAATTATATTTTGAATGTTGAATGAATATTAATTTGGAATTTCTAGATAAGCAAGTTGGATGAATAAGAATAGATATTAATTTCGAAAAGATTCTATTTTGGTTTGATTTGGTTTTGGGTCTTCTTATTTCTCGCAAACTAAGTATCTATGATTATACATGGATACACCCATAATATTTATGATGTTTATCAATTTAAAAGTTTATATCATACCGCTCATTTATTCGGATTGACATGAAAGCATCCAAAATTAATATCAAATGTAATTTCTTATAATCTTAAACATAATATTGAAAATTAAAATAAAAATTAAATAAAGCGTAAGAAATCAAAAACCCTTTAAGACACAGTAAACATATCATATCTTAATAATAAAAGCATATCATATATCACAATAATAAAAACTATAATAATAAAATCTATAATGACATTTAAAATAAATGAAAAAAACTCTAATAAATAACATACTAATAATAAGAAAATAATACTCAAACGCATAACTATTCTAGGAACACCACCATTATTTTCAATCATCTCATTTGAATCACCCACAGTGTCGCCAACACTAGCTGAATCTCCTTCCTCTGATGCAGTTGAATCAGAAATGACAATTACAGAAATATTATGTGCTGAATTTTCTTCATTTTCTCCACTCGAATCAGATATAATGATTAAGGGAGTTTTTTTAGTCTTCATCGCCTCTTGGAAGAACTCGTACATCATATGGAGTGGTTCATCCTCCAGAATTACATCGCTGATATTTTTGGAATTGCAATGAATAGGACTCACTTCACGAATAATTTCACATCGGTCTTCAATTCTTCATATTGTTTATTTGTATATTCATACATAGATAACAAACTTTTGTGAGATGGAGGAACACAAATATTTTGATTAGTATTCATGGTGGGTGTTTCGTAAAACCTATGGTGGATTGAGATTAGCAAAGACATATATGGACATATTTATATAGTTCATCCTAGACAGTTTCACCACATGAACGATCATGGACATAAAGATAAGAGAAATGACATAGATTGGAAGATCATGTATCTAATGTGAGATAAATGGCCGTGTATTTCTCTTCCATTAACATACTCTTCACTATTGTAAAATTCGAAAGAAAATAATTATTTTTCATTAAGTTTTATATATTAATATGATATTAATTTTGGATATAATTTTTAAATGATAATAATATTTTATTTTATTTTACCAACATTCATTTTTTATAATATTAAAAATTTTCATATTCAATTTTTTTTATATTTGTAATAAGGTTAACTATAATTATTTATTGAATATTAAGCATCATTATTTTATGGGGATCGTAGTATTAATTTTCTTTAATTAATTAAAATTTTATTTAAACTATAAATTTTAAAAAATATCATACAAATATTAAAGATATATTAAATATTGTATTAGTAATGTGTCTTAATCACTATTGTTATAAAATTTATTAGAATTTTAAATTATATATCTACATCAAACATAATTATAAAAATTTCTAAAATTAATTTTAAGATTTTTTTTAATACAATTTTATAATTTTTATTAATGTCGATATATTTTTTGAAATTTATAAATAATTCTATCCACACTCAAATTTATATATTTTTATAATAATTTAATCTCATTCCAATTAATTGAAACTTTTAACTTTATAAAAATTATTATATTTGTAGTTTATAGTTTGTATAATATTCTTTTAATTAATAGACTAGATATATTATACAAGATTTGTATTGCCGAAGTATACGAAAAAATTGTTGAAAATATAAATATTATCTATAATTATACATATGTGCATTTTCATCATCATGTAAGTTTCAAAAACATAAATATTAAATATGAATATTATTTCTTGTGTTAAAAACATAATTATTCATCAATAAAAATAATAAACAAAGGAAAAGTTATTCATTAATTGCTTTAATGACATTTGCCACATCTAAGATAACATCCTTAGATGTTTAATATTTATTATACCAACTATTTTTTATTTGTATATATGTTTTTATTCATAAATGTATAAGTTTTTAAAAGTAGAGTATAAGTTTTTAAAAATGGGTAAACAGTGTACCCCGTAACCAAAATATTTTGCCAACATCTAAAAAGTAGTGAACCTTCATATTATTTTTCAATGTCCCTAATTTGTAATTGTGTAATGTTTCCTTCCCTAATTATATTTCTAGCTATTGTAAGTGTGTATGCTAAATGATTAAATATCTAAAAAGTAGTGAAATCTACTAATATGTAATAATGCACTCACGGATCGATCGCTAGCTTTTATTTATTTATTTATTTTCAACCTTGATATTTATTTAAATTTATATTTATTTTAAAGATTTAAATAGAATGAATTTTATTTCTAGTTCAGATTTATGTAATATTGTTTTAGTAAACTTCGATCGGATCGATCGCAAGCTTTTATTTCTTTATTTATTTTCAATCTTGATATATTTTTAAATTTATGTTTATTTTAAAGATTTAAATAGAATGAATTTTTATTTATAGTTGAGATTTATGTAATCTTGTTTTAGTAAACTTTGATCAGAATTACGAATGTATTCCCTAGTCCAAAATTTGGAATTTTCTTGTGTTAAAAACATAATTTTTCATCAATGAAAAAAATAATAAAAGAAGGAAAAGCTATTCATTAATGTTTTATAACCCTTAAGAGCAAAGATTGATGACATTTTCACATCTAAGATAACAATGAAACTAAAAAGTAGAACTTACATTTGATTCTTCAATATTTTCACTCAAGTCGAATGGAAATACATTTTCTTATGCTATAGGAGCTCTTGACCTTCTCCTTCCACGTGAGGCAACCCTTCTCACACCAGATGTTCCTCTCACACGCGTTACACCAGAGGCTCCCCTCATACGCATCACTTCCCTACTACCATGTGGAGCTCGATTTGTTGCACCCCTCCTACTGGTAGCTTCTAAAATCGAAATACATCAATTCTCTATAGGTCTACCTCTTGGATTTATAATATTTTGATCTAATAAATGTGGTCGGCCTCCATCCACATTCACATTATTATTCGTTCCGGGTAAATAATTCCAATTTGAAAGGGTGTCGTGGATTTCAATACATCGTTCTTTGATATAAGTCATCTTCTCAACATTTCCCATAGCAACATCTACATATTTTTGAAAAACTTTCTCAACCTCCTGAAAATTTTTATATTCCTCCGTCATGTGCGGATAACCTCCGACAAAAAAATACTTGAATATCGTCTGTGCACATTTTTTTCCATCTATCTAACAAATATCTTTCATCCACAGTGTGAACATTTTCTCGAGCCAGCACCACCATAATGTGATAGCACAGTATTCCCTTGAATTCAAACTTCTTGCAATTGCAGTTCACGATGTTTCTGTCTGGAGTCCATTCAACCATATAAGTGAATTCTTTATGATAGTAATTGTTCAAAATGCTTCTTTCCAAAATTCTGAATCTTTTACAAGTACCATTCAGATCTTCAACATTTTCATCTTCACCTGGTTGTACAACATGACAATATATCATGCGGCTTATCTCATCTTGAACAAGTTTGAAGATTGAATTAGTGTATGCATTTCTCCCAAGAAAACGTCGTTATGCAATTTATAACCTTATTCTTGCATTGAAAATCAGCTATAAACTCTTTTTGAATTTTATTTCCCATTGCAATGTCGTATTTGTTGGATTGTATACTAAAAGTCTAGCTTTTTGTATGAACAATGTTATAACAATTAATTTGAAATGAGAATCATATGATCAAATGATTGCATCTTATAATTTATTTATATGTTCGATGCAATAGTCCACTTACTTTATACTGTAGATAATATGTTGTGCGACAACACGCAGAAGATCATATTATCGGTTTCCTTATAAAGTATAAACAGATGCTCACAACCGAGATAGACGGGGACTCTCTATCGGGATGGTTGTAGTGTGGTTTGGTATTAGCTTGTCTTGGCTATAGAATCACATTAGTGCACTTGTGTGTATTGAGCAGGACCGCTTGAGATCGTTCGACTTATACTGACTTATAGGAGAACTTGATCTCAGTTATTATGGAAGTTCGTGCTCTTAATCCCTATACAATAACCTCGACACGTAGGGCAGTATGTATTTCTTTGATTCATCAATGGGTGAGATTTACATGTTATTAAATCAACAAACTCGATGAGTTGGGAAGTAGTGCTGTCTCTATGGTGTGCTGTTGATTGTAGAAGGAATCCGTGTCCGTCATAGGTTGATGATGTCCCCTTGAGGAGCTCATAAGGATTATCATGTAAACCCTGCAGGTGGAATTTATTCCGGCATGATAATGAGGTTGAGTGGTACTACTCTTGGATGAGATATTAATTAATTGAGTTGTCAGTAACTTAAATTAATTAATGGACATTGTATATCTTAAACATGGGGAGACTAACGGGCTCATAATAAGAAGGAGCCCAAAACGTAATTTTGGGATTGGTACGGTAGTGCAATAATAATATTTTAGTGGAATATATTATTATTATTGGACTTAAGTATAAGCTTTGGGCTAAGCTTGGATACTTAAGCCCAATGGAGGCCCAACCCAATTTCTCCTCCTGGTCCCTGCTGTAGCCCATGTATATAAGTCACCTCAGCTTATCTGGAACCCTAATCTAATCTAACTGATTATTCACGTGTGATGAGGGTTGAGAGCAGATTGAGGAGGTCTCGTAGATCGTCGCCCACACGACGTCGAGATCGGACTTGGGACATACAGCAGAAGATCAGAAGGTAGTTTGCTGCTGCTGTCCGCGACCTTGCGAAATTTGTATAAATTCGTACAGTGATCAAAATTTGATGATCAATATACTGACGGAAAGCCATCGAAGAGAGGATCGTCTGAACGTAAAGATCATTCAATTCCGATATCAGACGAGGAAGTTATGACTATTCTCGTGGGACTGCACAGGCTGCCTGCGAGAATCAATCTTCATCAACATACCCTGGTGAACGGTAATCGTTTCTATGATTTATTGCTTCCGCTGTGATATGATAGAAACGCATGATATTCTAACGGGTCACGTTAACCAAACGGTCCGAACGCCAACAATTGGTATCAGAGCTTCGGTTTCGTGGTGAAGCGTGACACGTTAGACTAGGGTTTATGTGGTTAATTTTTTGAAATTAGGATCGCATGTTTAGGGTTTTGGTTTTACTGCGCAAACCATGAATATCCCTATGTGAAATATACCCTATATCATATCTGTTCGTTGATGGTTGTGTGTGAGAGAATTCGACGAAAACTGTTCGTCAATTTCACATGGAAGGAAGAAATTGAGAGAAAATCCAGCGCAGTGATATTGCAGAGGCAATAACCGGAGTTTCAACCGTCGGATCAGGCTGATTTTTGGTCAGCACGTTCGGATTTTGTGGACGTACATTCTGAACGGTGAAGATCGTATTTGGAGCTTTGTGTTGTCGGGAATACGCCGAAAACAGAAGCAGTTTTTTGGGCGATTCTGTTCTGCGCAGTCGAGAGAAAAAAGTCGTTTCTCACAATATAACCGTTGGATTGATCTGTAATTTGGACAGCATGTTCAGGACTTACAGTAGTTGATTCTGGACGGTGGAGATTGGATTCTGAGGTTCTTTCAGTTTCGAACTACGAACGACAGTTGGTGTAGTTTGGTGTTGCGCGTTGGGCTGAACTTGGTTCCATGCAAGTAGGCCCTTGGACGAGCGACAGTCCGGGCGAGGGGCGCTCGTCAAGGCACTTGGGGCGCTCCCTGACATGATTGGTGGTGGGATATGACGATGGACGTCTTGGGGCACAAGCAATCCTGCTTGTTGCGTAAGACATCGATTCCACAGTAGGAGTGTCGGACAAGACATTAAAATTTAGAGGCGTTTTTATTCCTAATATATATAACTGTCATAATTGATTTAATTGTCTATTATTGTTATATATATATATGGATGCCTGATCTCTATGATTTATTGTCTTATATAGAAGCATGCTAGATTGCGTATTATATTTGGTATATTATATGCATGTATTGCTAGAGTGTTGGATAAGACATCCAATTTTAGGAAAACTAATTCCTAATATTTAACTGTCATAATAGATTGTATATTATTGTTATATATGGATGTCGAATTAATTCCTAATATATGACTGCTATAATTGATTTAATAATCTATTATTGTCATATATGGATGTCGAATTAATTCCTAATATATAACTGCTATAATTGATTGTCTATTATTGTTATATATGGATGTTGAATTGATTCCTAATATATAACTGACATAATTGATTTAATTATCTATTATTGTTATATATGGTTGCTCGTCGATATCGATGATTTTGATAATCTAGACGATATGACGATCGATATCGATAGTTTTGAAATTTTGATAATCTTGATGTTTTTTGAATATTTGATAATCTAGTCGATATCGATGATTTTGATAATCTGGACGACATCGACGGTCGATATCGATGGTTTCGAAAATTGGACAATCTGGAAATTTCAAAAATTTGATAGTCTGGAAGTCTTTGCTGATATTCGTGCCTGGTGGCGAACAATCGAATTCGCTGATATATAACTGTTAATGATTGATTTAATTATTGATTATTGTTATATATGTATGCATGACTCTCTGTGATTTACTGCCTTATGTGCCGTAATAGAAGCATGCTAGCGTTGCGTATTTTATTCTGAATATCATATGCATGTAAAAACCCTCGGTGTTAAATTATTAAGTGGGAGAGGGGATTGGTAAATATTCCCGCGGCCTCCATTATTGGTTTGTAAGTGATGTGAGTAAACTTGCGTGTTGGCAATAGACCTTCCTCCCTAACGGATGAGTTTATTCATGGATCACTGGTACAGACTTCATTACATAATTATTGTTTGTAATGTGGTACATGAACTTGCGTGTTGGTTATAGGCCTTCCTCCCTAACGGATGAGTTTATGTGGGGCTCACTGGTACAAACTTATAATTGATGATTGTAGGAAGCTATCCGAGCGCGTGTGTACTTCTCCAACTGTAAGGCACACAAGCTCGCGCAGTGGACTTGGGATCAAATAATGGTGTACACTTAGGTGTAAATAATTAGTATCCTCCCCAATGGAGTCACTGCTATTATTTGCATGGCTAAAGAGGAACCGACTATTAATTATTTTGTCATAAAGTTAGGTTGACAAATGAAATTAATGGGTAAAACCTTCTCTTGTAAATGTTCGGGTTTATAAACGTCCACACTAACGTGGCTTGCAGACTCACGGTGCTTGAGATGTCGGTGAATTTTATTTTTATATTGTTTTGAGGGAATCAATATAAAAGGATAAAATTCGAAGTTTTGATCGGTAAATTAATTTTTGATTCTCTGAATTTCAAATAGTTTTATTTCACTTATGGTTGACTAAAAGAAATTATATTTACTGGTCCAAAATTAGATGATTAGAAAAGAATCTTGGATTCGAATTTTACTGCTTAAGAAATACATGTGTGTTCTCACAAAAGACTTATCATGATGCATATTAAAGTCTCTAGTGAAGAGATAAGAGATTCATAGAAATATGATGGTCTCATGTAACTCTTCGGATACTTGAGTAAGTTAAAAGGCAGAAGATCATGATTTAATTTGATGAATGAATTGGGAAAGCATGGAGTATAAATTGAAGGGAAACCTAGATCAATTTAATTCTTCGTGAATTGCCTAGATGTTTTTGAGTAAGTTCCACCTGAAATACAATAGGATGTATATGGTGGAAAACTTCTGGCAAAACATGTGGCAAAGAAAAGCCATTTTCATCATAATGTGAACAAGTTTTATATCTTATTCACTAGTTGTTTAAAACATGAATAGTGATGGTATTTACTGACACGAAGTGTGTAGATACTGGAATCACTAAATGTTTATTACTAAGTGAGGATATGATTGTTATGACATGGGTAAAACTACAAGAGTAGTGGCTATTGCAGTGGGAGTTGTCTATTTATCTAATGATATGAGTAGACATTTGATTATGAGAAATTGTTTTACGTACGTTTTCATAGAAAGAATTTGATTTCGGTTTCTATGCATTAATAGATGGATACTCCATTTCATTTAAATGACATGATCATTATAATGAAGGATAGAGTTGTAATCTGTTATTGTACGTTGGTGAACAATTTGTATACTCTTAAATCATGTATATTCCATAGATGCAATAAATAGTAATTAATAATAAATCTTCTAATCTTAGTAAGAGAAAGATACCTTCGGATATGAACTAAACATATATTTGGCATCTAAGACTAGATCATTTTACTTGAGTAGGATTCAAAAGTTGATAGCCGATAGACCCTTAGGTTTATCTGAAGTGAAAACTATCTGACTTTCGAGTCTTGCTTGGGAGTAAAAATGACTAATTGCTTTTTCAAGGCAAAGGGGTGCAGAACCAAAGATATATATGTTGGAATTAGTTCATTATGATTTATGTGGTCCTAAGATTGTCCGGATGAGAGGTGGATATGAATATTCGTCAATCGATGATTATTCTAGATACCGATATATTTATTTGATGCACTGCATGTCTAAGTTCTTTGATTAATTCAAGAATTGTAAGGCTGGTACAGTGAAGCGTCATGGAAAATATATCAAGTAATGACGATTTAATCGTCATTACGAGTACCTCTTAGGATAGTTATGAGCTATTAATCAGAGGTTGAGATTAAATCTCAAGTGGTCTACACCGGGCATGCCCCAACTGAATGGTGTGGTGGATAGAAAGAATAAGACTCTTATGGTAATGATTAGATAGATGATGAATTATTTGGAATTACTTAATTCATTTTATGGATAAGCCCTAGAAACAGTAATTCATTTGAATGTTTGTCTGTTTGTGGGATATGCTATAAAAATGAAGGTGATTTATTTAGTCTAAAAGATCGAAGGGTGATTGTTAACACAAACACTAGATTTTTGGAAAGAGACTATGTATTAAATCATAAACCCATGTATAAATTGTTCTAAAGGTAGTGAGAAGAAAACACAAAGTATAAGTACCAAGTGTACAAGAGGATATACCACAAGATAAACTGCAACGCGTGTCACGTCTGATACACAATTACATGTAGTACCTTGTCGCAGTGGGAGGGTTATTCGACAACCCATGAGATACATATTTTGGGAAAGTTGTAAGACTTGATCCCTAGTAAACATGGTATTATCCCAGGGATACGACGTTGCACTACAAAATTAAAATGCGGAATCTTAGTAAGTGCAATGAATATTAAAATAGAATCGATGGATTTTAAATTAGGTCTGGATGCTTGTTGAACCGCTAAATGGCGTAAAACCCATTGGAAGCGGGCGTGCAAGAATAAAAGAGGATCATAGAATAAGGTGAAAACCTTGGAAGCAAGCTTGTTGCGAAAAGGTATACTCAGAAAGAAAGGGTTCGATTATGAGAAAACATGTTCGCCAGTAGCTATGCCTAAGTTGATCCGGACTCTTTTATTTGTTGCTACTCATATGAAATATAAGGGATAGCAAATAGATGTCGAGACAACTTTCCTGATTGGAAGTCTTAAGGGAAACATCTATGTGAAGCAACCAGAGTGATTCATTGCAAAGAGCTAAGAGCATTGTGATAGTGAGCTTAAAAGTGTCCATTCATGGACTAAAGCAAGCTTCAAGATCATGAAACATCCGTTTTGATGAGGTAATCCAGTGACATGGATCTAATCAATGATCGGATAGGTCTTGTGTATTGAAAAGAGTGATGGAAACGTGATGGTATTTCTTGTACTATACGTAGATAGTATCTTGCTCATTGGAGACAATGAAAGAGTATTGTCGGACGTATGGGTATGGTTGATAAAGCGGTATGAGATGAAGGACTTAAGAAGAGCAAAAATATCCTTTTGATCACGGTAATACGGATCACAAGAAAGGATGTTATGCTTATCTCAAGTTTCATATAATGATACGATCTTTACTCGTTTAGCATGTGAATTTATCTAAGTGAATGTGTCTTGTGACACAAAAGTAGATAAAGAAGATGAAAGCGGTTCCTTATGCTTCGGCAAATGAGGAAGCTTAATCTAAGGAATGCTATGCACGAGATTGGATATCTGTTTTGCCGATGGCATGAACAGTGGGTATCAAGGTAACCCAAAATAAGAATGTTGAACTGTGGTAAGACATATACTTATGTACCTGAAAAGGACTAGAAACTATATGTGGGCTTACCGAACAAATTCACTGATTCTTATGGGTTACGTAGATTCAGATTTTTCAAATCAGATAGGGACGGCAGTAAATCCACCTCAAAGGTTATGCGTTTAATTTTAGGAAGTAGAGTCATAATGTGGAGGAGTGTTATATAGAAATATATTTCAGACTCCGGATTCCATCATGTAAAGATGATAAATTGGAGCCTATGAGGCAGCCAAAGTATCTGTATGACTCTAGAAACTTCAAGATGGACTTCGAAGTGTTTCTAAGTTTGCCCAAGGATATCACAATTTATATTGATGATATTGGTGCAGTTGCAAACTTGAAGGAATCACGAGCCCATAAGAAAATTAAATACATGGAGCGGGAGTACCACCTGTTATGAGAAATCGTATGATGAGGGGAAGGTTGTTGTCACCTAGATTGCATCGGATGATAACCTAGTAAATCCATTTACAAGGACCTTAAGGCGAGAGCTTTTGATGGTCGTGTATGGGAGTGGAAATCAGATGTATGGAAGAAGACATGACAGCATAGTCTTTTAGTATAAGTGGGAGATTGTTGGATTGTATACTAAAAGTCTAGCTTTTTGTATGAACAATGTTATAACAATTAATTTGAAATGAGAATCATATGATCAAATGATTGCATCTTATAATTTATTTATATGTTCGATGCAATAGTCCACTTACTTTATACTGTAGATAATATGTTGTGCGACAACACGCAGAAGATCATATTATCGGTTTCCTTATAAAGTATAAACAGATGCTCACAACCGAGATAGACGGGGACTCTCTATCGGGATGGTTGTAGTGTGGTTTGGTATTAGCTTGTCTTGGCTATAGAATCACATTAGTGCACTTGTGTGTATTGAGCAGGACCGCTTGAGATCGTTCGACTTATACTGACTTATAGGAGAACTTGATCTCAGTTATTATGGAAGTTCGTGCTCTTAATCCCTATACAATAACCTCGACACGTAGGGCAGTATGTATTTCTTTGATTCATCAATGGGTGAGATTTACATGTTATTAAATCAACAAACTCGATGAGTTGGGAAGTAGTGCTGTCTCTATGGTGTGCTGTTGATTGTAGAAGGAATCCGTGTCCGTCATAGGTTGATGATGTCCCCTTGAGGAGCTCATAAGGATTATCATGTAAACCCTGCAGGTGGAATTTATTCCGGCATGATAATGAGGTTGAGTGGTACTACTCTTGGATGAGATATTAATTAATTGAGTTGTCAGTAACTTAAATTAATTAATGGATATTGTATATCTTAAACATGGGGAGACTAACGGGCTCATAATAAGAAGGAGCCCAAAACGTAATTTTGGGATTGGTACGGTAGTGCAATAATAATATTTTAGTGGAATATATTATTATTATTGGACTTAAGTATAAGCTTTGGGCTAAGCTTGGATACTTAAGCCCAATGGAGGCCCAACCCAATTTCTCCTCCTGGTCCCTGCTGTAGCCCATGTATATAAGTCACCTCAGCTTATCTGGAACCCTAATCTAATCTAACTGATTATTCACGTGTGATGAGGGTTGAGAGCAGATTGAGGAGGTCTCGTAGATCGTCGCCCACACGACGTCGAGATCGGACTTGGGACATACAGCAGAAGATCAGAAGGTAGTTTGCTGCTGCTGTCCGCGACCTTGCGAAATTTGTATAAATTCGTACAGTGATCAGAATTTGATGATCAATATACTGACGGAAAGCCATCGAAGAGAGGATCGTCTGAACGTAAAGATCATTCAATTCCGATATCAGACGAGGAAGTTATGACTATTCTCGTGGGACTGCACAGGCTGCCTGCGAGAATCAATCTTCATCAACATACCCTGGTGAACGGTAATCGTTTCTATGATTTATTGCTTCCGCTGTGATATGATAGAAACGCATGATATTCTAACGGGTCACGTTAACCAAACGGTCCGAACGCCAACAGTATTGTTCCATGAATTGTTTGAGAGTGCTTCTTGAATGAACAAATTCATCAAAGTATGCATGCATACCCTCACTCCTTTGTGTAGAAAACATCCCTGCCCAAAAGGTGTGATTCAAGTACACAGGAACCCATTTTTGCCTTATGGTCATACAACTCTTTCAGCCAAGCATTGTTCTCCAAATGAAATTTCACCAAAAACTCAGACCACTTCATCACAAAGTTTTCAACCGTAAGACTATCATATACAAGCCCTCACAATAATTATTAAAATCAGCCACACCTCTGAATTTGGAAGGTGCCTTTGTAAGAATATGCCAAATGCAAAAACGATGAATAGTATTCGGTATCAAATCTCTTATTGCTTTCCCAATACTTTCACATTGATCTGTAATAATAGCATTTGGATGGATGCCGCCCATTGCTAGTAGCCAATTCTCAAATAACCATTCAAATGAACCAGTATCCTCATATGTTACCAATGCACATCCTAACAAGATTGAATGCCCTTGATGATTAACACCCACAATTGATGCAAAAGGCATTTTGTACCTATTTGGACAAAAAAATATATTTTGTTTGATGAAATATATTTGCAATAGGAAAAATAAAAAGTAGGAGAAAAAGTTGAGAGAATAATGACACTAATTAAGATCCTCAACATCTTTTCTTACCATTCTTACCATATTATATTTAATTATGAACACTCAATATAAGAAGGATAGGATAGGAATTCATGATAAACATATTCAAATTGAATTATACTTCCCTACGCCTAAGAAAATTTCAATGACGATAATAAGAATGAACAACGAATCCAAAAATTATCAATAAAATATTGGGTCACTATGGTGAATATTTAGAGGAGAGAGCAAGAATTTTCCAAGAAAAGCATGCATATTAGCCATTTTCAAAAATATAAATAATTTTTTTTACAAATGACATAATATTAATATTTCGTACCTATTCACAAGGTATGTTGTGTCAAAACTCATGACATCGTGAAATTCTTCGTATGCTGCTCTACTTCTCGGATGAATCCATAAAACTTTACATAATCTGCCTTCAGAATCTGCATCAATGAAATAAAAGAAATTTGGATCTTTCAATTGAAATCTAGTAAACATCACTCGAATGGCTTCTGCATCTCCCTCACCTAATCTTAACCTCCTTCTCCTGTCGATATGGTTCCCGCAATCTTTTGTTAGGCACCCCAAATTTTGAGGTCCGCCACATTGAACTTCACATAATCTTATATTCTTACATCGCCTTAAACCCGTAATATCATTCGCTTCTAATTGTATTTTCAAGTTCACTTTCAATTGTCTATGAGCTGGCATTAATTGTGAAAATACAGGATTAATTTCATGTGTGTGTTCATTCACCATCGACGTAATTATACAAGTTTCATTCTCTAATTTTTTTGTATTCAATCGAGCCTTGCAACCCACCTTTTTTGAATATTTTTGCACTTTGGAGGTACCACTTCTATTACAAACCATTCGAGCATATTTCTCGTTCTCTGTTCTCTTCATGATACTAAACCCTAACTCTTGCATGCTCTTGATAAGCTTCATATAACCTTTCAATACTACTAAAACTTATACTTGGTGTAACTGAAGTCATTCCATTTTCTGGCTAAATATTTTCATTTAGAAGATTTTCATCGTCATTTAAATCATCTTCTATAACATTGTTATCAAACTCTTCCCCACAAACGTTACCAAATCCTTCATCATTTTCTGGTAGATCACAAACAATTTCATGATCTGAATCATCTCCAAACAAATCACGCATAATAGAGGATATTGACATGTTATGGTTGTTTATCTAACTGTAATAAAATAATAAAAAAAGATTACAAAATTTTAACTCCATTACACCACTCGCCACTAATCAACTGCTTAAAAAAAAGAGGGAATGTATTGTGAAAATAATATTAACAAATCAACTGCTTAAAAAAGAGGGAATGTTTTGCGAAAATAATATTAACAAACTGCCATGTACGTTAAAATATATCTACTCAACTGCTTAAAAAAAAGAGGGAATATTTCGCGCAAATAACATTAATAAACTGTCATTGACATTAAAAATATATCTATTAATTTTTAGGTATCTATTATTTTTTGGTGATGTATTATTATTTAAAAATAATAATTTTGTTGTTAATTGATCAATTAAATTTGTTGTTAATATTTGTGATCAATTAAATTAAAATAATTTTATATGAAAGTTTTTACGTATAAAAGATATGATATTTTTTTACAAAAGAATATGTAAGTTAACATTAGAAGAATCAAGCTCCATAAAGTTTTTCAATTTAACTTTTATGAGATATTAATTTAGTTTTAGAATGAAAATTTCATTATAATATTTAAAATTTTTATTTTAATATTCATGATTTTATAAAGTTTCATTAATTTATATTTTATCACGTATATATTTTTATATAGCTCAAATTTAATTGTAATTTTAATTTTATAATAATAATATTAATTTTCATCGATGTAAATTTAATTAAAAATCATTTTAAAAATATTAACTAAGTTTAATTATAAACTGTAAATTTTAATGATAAAATTTTTTAAATATCATATATCAAATGTTAGTTCAAAATTTATTAAATATTTAATTTTTTAA
Organism: Pogostemon cablin; assembly: GCA_023678885.1. Lineage (NCBI taxonomy): Eukaryota > Viridiplantae > Streptophyta > Magnoliopsida > Lamiales > Lamiaceae > Pogostemon > Pogostemon cablin. The sequence goes on along the minus strand of CM042989.1, from coordinate 12,398,465 downwards.
AGACAACTATGGAAAGACAACAGTTCTATGAAAAACGTTGTCTATTCAGAAATAAAAAAAGATACAGAGACTTCATAATTTTCCAAGAATTCGACCTCTAGACTGATATTCGAGTCGAATTTAATGCTTGGAGGATTTTTATCCTCTACTTTGCATGCATGGTCAGCCTCTAGACTGATATTCGAGTCGAATTTAATGCTTGGAGGGTTTTTATCCTCTACTTTGCACGCATGGTCAGCCTTATTAAAAAAAGGAGGATTTTACGCAAAGATGGGTATTGAACCCGCGACCTCAAGCATGGATGCACATATTACCAACCGCTTTGCTACAATTAGGTTTTGCTATGTAAGCGTACAAAAATTCAGTTAAACATAGTTCCTGAATCCAATTTTTTTTAAGGTAATCATCACTCTTAAGTCTTTATTATGGCAAAAGCTCTTGCGCCTCCGAGGACATCGTGCCCACATGGGAACACAACTCTCCCCATTCATATTATATTTAAATCTATGTATTGCTAGGGTTTAAATTATAAAAAAACACGGTATCCCGGGGGCACAAGAGCCTCACTCATTTATTATTCAAACATGTGATGATTAAATTTTGCAATACCTTTAATTTGTAAATAATTTGATAATCCAGCATCTAGTAATTTTTTAAATTTCATCCTGAAGGATGTGATGATAAAATTTTGTTATTAATTTAATTTAATTATTTAAAAATTATATAGTATAAAGGTGGTAACATTTTTTTTAATTATTATCTAATAATTATATTTGATTAAAAAAAGTGATAATAGTTCAATAAAATTATTTAATAAAAATTCTGTAGGATAAATATAAATTGAAAATATTTTTAATAAAAAGTGATACTTAAAATGAAAATTTAATATTCATCAAAGTTAATTATTTCATAAACAATTTATAGAATGAATTAAATGTAATAATATTTAAAATAAAAAGTGATATATAATAAAAAAAAAGTAATGTGCATCCATCTCAACTATTTATAAGACGGATTATTTTTTAGACGAATAAAAAGTGATAACATTTTCAATAAAAAGTGATGCCTATTAAATTAAAAAATGATAATCGTTCCATTGAACTATTTTATGAACTAATATGAAGAATAAAAAGTGATAATATTTTTAATAAACAATGACACTTAATTAATGAAAAGTGATAACTGATCACTTAAAAATTAAAAATAGTGACACTTGATTAATGGAAAGTGATCAATTAAAATATTTCATGAATAATTAATAGGACGGATAAAAGGTGATAATGCTTTTAATAAAAGTAATATTTATCCAATGAAAAGTGATAATCTTTCAATTTAATTAATTATTTAACAATTTTTGAAATAAATAAAAAGTGATAGTATTTTTTAATGAAAAGTGATATGATAAATAAAAAAGTGATCACCGTTCAATTAAAAATTTTAAATAATTTTAAGATAAATAAAAAGTGATAACATTTATAATGAAAAGTTATATTTAATCATGAAAAAGTTAATTTATTTTTATAAAAATTTAAATAAAAACAAGAATGTATAATAGTACTTTTAATAATCAATAAAATAATATATTTACAATTTTATTAGTAAAATGGAAAGAGAAAAAAAAACTCAGTAATCATTGAATTCCCTAAGCAGTGCGGCCGACGCCCGGCATCCATGTTAATTAGATCTGTGAAAAATTCCTTTGCAGAAAGATATCTGGAAAAACTCCTTTGCGGAACCTCGCCGCCCTCATGTCAATCGCCATCGCTGGAGCTATCTTCTCCACCCTCTCTGCCATCATCTTTTGCATTCGCAACACAGCTGCTGGGATATTGAAATTACATTTAATTGAAATTGCGGTTAATTGAAATTGCATTTTGAATGTGTGGATATGTGTGAAATACTCTTGCTTCTGCGTTGGATTTTTCATTGTCGTTGAAATTGCGAGAGAACAAAATACTCTTTGGATCATCTGGGACCAGAATGACTGTGAGTGTCTGCTTCATTTGAGTTCTAATAATTTTTTTATACGTGGATGTACAGCTGGGAAGGGATGTGGAAGAAATAGTGACACGTCAGCCACCAGGCAGGCCTCCAGTTGCTCGGTGGTTTAATTTGCAATACGAGCTTAAAGTCGAGTACTTATTTGTAAATATTCAAAAGTTTGGATTAACTTGTAATCGGTGAAAAGGTCGGGACTTTTAACGTAATTAACCAAAAAAAAATATATATAATAATCCTTAAGGCTTTACTAATTCTAAATTAGGTAAAATTTATTTTGAAGTTGTATTATTAAAAATAAAATTGTATGATAATTCATAGACTTTACTATTCATAAATCTAAGTTAGGTATAATTATTATTATTAATATTATTATTATAATAATATTTTAATTTTAAATAATTTATTCCCTTTTCTATTCCTTTTTTTATTCATATATTTAAATGGCAAAGACTTGTGTGAGATCGTCTCACGTAAGGGCTTACGTGAGACTGCCAGAGAGTGATAACTTTTATATAGGAAAGTGATAATAAATTAATGAAAAGTGATAATGTTATTTCATGAACAATTTATAGTATAAATAAAAAGTGATAACATTTTATAGCGAAAGTGATAATAATGATTTATAGCGAAAGTGATAACTATTTTAAAAAGTAAAAATGGTCTCAAGTGAGACGGTCTCACGCAAGACCTACCCAATTAAATTAGATTTTACTAATTCATATTTCTAAATTAGGTCAAATTTATATTGGAGTTTGATTAAAAATTTAATAGACTACTATTCATAATTTTATATTAGGTAAAATTTATTTTGCAGTTAGATTAAAAAAATATATATAATCAGACTAAGTTAGCCCAATACCCGTTATGCTCCATTATTATTAATATCATATTATAATATAAAATAAAATTTGTGAGGGTACTAATTTCATTATATTAAAATTATTATCATAAATAAACATCTCCTCCTATTATTATATATAAATATAAACATACATCGTTATTATAATTTCAACATTCAAAACAATCGAGATAAAAAAAAAGTTGAGTGATTTATTATAATCAATAATATAATGACTGCACGTCACACTTCTATTGTTGATTTAACTCCTGCGGGGGCAATATGAATAATTACGGAGAGGGTTATTCGATAATGGGTTGTACAACGTCCGAATAATTTAAAGGAGGTTATATATCTTAATGTCATTCTTATGGATGAACATGTATTGGTCTAAGTTTTGATAAAGAAGGTAATGTATCAAACAAATCATAAAACGTGGTTTACCGAGAATTTTTCAATAATGTTTAATAATTTTCAATATTAAATTATATATATGACACTTATAATTAAAACAACAAAAATATGTCAAAAAATTTTAATTTTAACAATAAAGATAAATTAAAATATAAACTAATATAATATAATTAGAGACATTGATCATAGTATTAATTTTATTTAAAAAAATTAATGATCTGGTGTATTACGCGGGTTCCATGCTAGTATGAAATAATTCAATTAGATGAATATCAAATTTATTTTTATTATTAGGAATAATTTATTATTATTAAATATTATCACATTTTATTCATTCTTGCATTGTTCCGTGAAATGCTCTTTAGTAATTAGTTATCACTTTTTTATTAAAGATATTATAATTTTTCTTTTCAAATATTATCACCTTTTATTTTACAATAAAACTGTTCATGAAATAAGTCACAACATCACTATCACTTTTTATTAATTGGGTATCATTTTTTCTTATAAAAACAATCACTTCTTATCTTTCACATGAAAATTATTTAGTGAGATGATCTCAATTTTAACATTATGAGTTTATTCATAATATTATTCAAATAAAAAGTTGTCACTTTTATTTGATAACTATTTTCTTCTATTAAAAAAATGTTACTACTTTTCAAAAATATTATCACATTTTATAAATTTATTATATTAAAATTTAAAAATAAATTAAATGAATAATAATTTAAAATTATTATATTTTTAAATAACAAAAAATATAAATTAAATATGAGAAATGTAAAAATACTCCATATATTTACACGTAAGGCCTAATTATTAATTTCACTTCCATAATTAATTTTTAAATTTTAATTTGACATCAACTGACCCTTTAAATGCATATAGAGCAAGTTAATTATATTCTAATTTTTTAATTTTTTAAATTTCATAACAATCAAACAGCACCTTTAAATTTATTTAATTGGATTAATGGATTATCCGTCTTACAGTGTGAGACGGTCTCATACAAGTTTTACTTTATATTTTTTGACAAAAACTTGTGTGCCCCTGGCACAAGAAACCAACTCATATTTTTTTATCATCAAAATATTATATATTATTAAAAAATAATGTATTAATTGTCATCTAAATAATCTTAATTAAAATTATCCATGTAATAGATTATTGATAATATTAATTAAATTTATTTTATATGTATGATAAAAAAAAAGAGCTAGCGCCACAAATATAGGAGACTCAACTATCCATTACAAATCTTAAAATTTCACGAGGGAAGATTCATTAATACAGCGCCTAAAATAATAGGGCTAATTATGTCAATTAACATATATATATAATCTTTATCTGAATGTCCATAATATGGATGCAGATCTTTACCGTAATTTTTTACTAAAAATTCATAACATTCCATTTTTAGAAAGAATTTTAGGCGGGAAAAAAATATTGAAATCTATTTTAGTATGTTTTCTTGCTTTTATATATATATATATATATATAATATAGATATAATGTCTACAGAAAACTAAAATAAAGAGTTGAATTGCAGGCAAGCTAGCAAATCGTAGTCCCCAAATATTGGATCTGAATCTAGTATATATTAAATTAATTCCTATTTAGTAATGATATTATTTTCTTTAAAATATTAATGTAATCAATGAAAAAAATATAATATATAAAAAGTTATTATTAAATAGATATGGATAATTTGCAAGTATTGATAAATGAGTATGAAAAAAATACAAATATTGTAATGAATATTTAAACGAGATAGGTAAAGGTAATCGATACTCCCTCCATCTTCATCTGCACGTTTACTATAGATACGGAGTTTGAGAAAAATCATTTTTTGAGATATACTTTTAGGGATACGGGTAGATAACGATCAGTACCCTTACATTTTTGGAGAGAGCATGTCTATTATTCATTTTAATTTTATTTATTAATTAAATTTAGGATGTTCAAAGACCTGTTGGCCCATGGTATGGTACACACAGTGTATAACTTTTTTTTTTAATATATATTTTAATTAACACAAAATTATGTGTAAATATACGATGTACTATGGTGAGGCATGCAGGTAAAAAAAACTAGGGAATTTTATATAAATTCTTTTTTTATTCTCTCTTCGTCCGTTTCTAAGGTATCCATTTTACTATTTTTCAGTCCGCTTTATAGGTACCCATTTTTCCTATTTAGTAAAAAAGTACACAATATAGCTCATCACTTCCCTCTAATACAACTACCCACTTTACATATAACAATAATACTCCTTAATCCACGTGCAAAAAACAAATGGATACCTTAGAACTGGACGGAGAGAGTATTTTAAATTTATTGTTTCCTGATTTTTTTTATTGCTAAAAAGCAGCATACTTAGCATTGATGCATGGTTAATATTTGCCACTATTTTCTTTTGTTATATATATTTAAAATGCACTGTTTTTATTATTATTTTTATCGCTACAAAGGAACATGCGTATCATATATTGAGTGATTGTATTAATAAATGGGTATGGGACAGGTACGGGTACTGTAATAAATTTTTTAAATGTGATGAGTACGGATAGTTATTTTTTAATTGGATACTTATACTGATCAATTAAGGTAAATTGGAGTTTGTGATGTGTATCGCAAATATATTTTTTAAGCATTCTTAACTATTTTGTTTTATAAACATTTTGTTTTATCTAAAAAGAGAAACTTTGTATTCAATTCCTTATGAATGGTTAGAAATCAAATATAAAAATTTTAATATGTACTTTAATGTATGGAATTTTTTTTATTTAATTAAAAATTGTAGGTTTTTCATTTATTATATTTATTTAAAAGAAGTATAATTATATTATTTTATTTTATATTTTAATTAGTAATAGTATAATTTTATTTAATACTCCATCCGTCCGCCCGAAAGAGGTCTTTTACTTTTGTGCACGTTGATTAAGGAGTATTATTATTTAATGTGTAGTGGGTAGTTGTATTAGTGGGAATATAGATCCCATATTTTAATTGTATTAGTGGGTGTGTATGGGTCCATGTGTATAAAAAAGGAAATGACCCTCTTTGGAGCGGACGACCAAAATAGAAAAAAGACCCTCTTTCGAGCGAACGAATGGAGTATATTGGCTACAAATGAGTATAACTGTTATAATTAATAAAAATACGACACGTAAGGATACGAGTGGTGGAAATTTAAGTGGATACAATTTACAGGTTTTCTAAACCATACATGTATCAAAGTTTACGTTTATTTTTTATAAGTGAACAGTTTGAGGTTCAACCCTAAAAAAATAAATTTTATATATTTTCAATTATATTTTATAGAATAACTATTTATAAATATATATATATATAATCAACAAAATTATTTTATAAAGAAATAATTTCAATTTAAATAAAAATATGATAAAATAAAAATATTTACAGTTCGTAATCCATACTAAGTTATACTATACATATACAATACCATAATGCATATTTAATTTAATATTTAAATAATGTTCTAAGGAAAATTATAAAAGTGAAGCATCATACAAATAAAAATAAAAGTATTTTTTAAAAAATGAAAATTTTTTAAATTAAAACATTAAAAATATATATATATATATATACAGAATTGGTTAAACCGGTTCAACCGATTTTCTCACTCCACAGGTTTTGATACAGAAAAAAATAAATACCATACAAGTACGGTAATTTGCAGGTCAATATACACGAGTTTGAGACAGGTACGAGTATCATAATGAATTTTTTATACAGGACAAGTACGAATACATGTAGTTGAAAATTATGCAGATACGGGTATGTGAACTCCTAATTTAGCAGATATTCTATCCATTCTCATCCCTAATCGTGCCCCATACGGGTATGGGTATACTAACAATATGATCAATATTTGATAATATTGTATGTTAGAATTGCTAATTTCTTAGTAAATAAAAATTTGAGTTATTAAAAAGATATATATACCTACCATACAATATAATTTATTAAAATAAAAATCGCATAAAGAAGAAAAATAAATGGTATTACATTAAAGAAATAGGTGAAGAATTAGCATTAAAACTTTAACATATTTAAATTCAATTAAAAATATAAAAATCAGTTAAAATAAAAATAAAAATAAAAATATAAAAATAAATGATAAATAGTTGTTTTAAATTCGTGCAACGGACTGACAGTGTATATATTTAAACTTTTTTGATTTCTTAAACTACGAAATAATTTATCTCCTCTTCTCATATTAGTACACAACAAAATAGTTTGAAATTGAGGGATTTCATATATCATTACTAACACAATTTATAATAAATCTTTATAAGATAAAAAATTATTTAATATAATTTAGTAGTCAATTAAAATAGTTTATAATTAATAAATAAATATTACAATGGTTAAATTATGAGTATGTCATAGCAACCAATGGTTGAGGAACTCTCTTGTGAACGGGTCGACCCATTGTTAAAGTATGTTTATTAGTAGTTAAAGCATGTTTGGAGTGAATCATACTATAACACTTTAAAAATATGCTTTAATTCATTTTTCATCATATTTTAAAAAAATATACTTTAACTATAAATTAACATACTTTACCTATATAGCAAGGACTCTTTAACAACAGGTATACCCATCTCATGTAATTACTGTCTCACAAGAGACTTTGTCCCAATGGTTAATTAGATCATAAAATATTTTCTTTGTATTTTTTCCTTTTATTCGGTTTATGGTTTACTCTTACCCATTGGTTTAGGGCATCATGTCCCTTGATGGTTTAATATTTAACGTCAGGGTTAGTGTTCATTTCAAGGGTGAATTTATGACTCTGAGATTTATGGTATACTCTTACCCAGTGGTTTATGGCATAATTTTCTCCGAGGGTTTAATATTTATTGGTACGATTTAGTATTTGTTCCAATTGTGAAATTACGACTTTATCCTTATGGTTTATAGTATACTCTTACCCAGTCATTTAGGATATATACTGTGCTCCAAGGGGTTTACTATTTACTGGTAGAGAATAGTGTTCGTTCTAAGGGTAAAATTAAGATCTACCCCATTGATTTTTGGTATACTGTACCCCAGTGGTTAAGGCATAATGTTTCTTCGGTTAGATTGGGTATCACTTTTTCTTAATCAATTATTACTTTTTTATATATCAATTAAATGAATACTAAACGGATATGGATACTTGTGAGTATTAATAAATGGATATGGGACAGGTACGAGTACTATAATAAATTTTTTAAATGGGACGGATACGAGTACGGATAGTTTTTTTAATCGGATACGGAATGGATACGAGTATCAAAAATAGCGGGTACACTACCCATTTCCATCCCCATATGGATCAAGAACGACCCAAGGTTAGATAAAAAAAAGTTTAACAAAGTTCCTGCCTGTGCAATGCACGGTCCAAGTTTGCATATCTATAAGCTTGCTGATCATTTACTGAATGATATCTGCCTCGTGAAAAAGTTTATTTAACGTGACAGTGCATTGGCAGATTATTCTGGATACTTTTTTCATGTTCAAGTTCTTTTCCATGCTTTTATCAACAATTGCTAAATAAAAAGCAGATTAATCCATACAAACATTCTATACGATGTTGATTATATTCTTTATATAGATTATTTTGTTTAATTTGTGTTGAATATGCATCATGATTGTCATTGTAAGGAATTAGCATGTTGGATTGTATACTAAAAGTCTAGCTTTTTGTATGAACAATGTTTAGATAATATTTGATTTGAGAATCATGTGATCAAACGTTTACAATAAGGTTGTTGCAAAACTCCATTTACTTTATACTGTAGATAATGTGGTGTGGTGTGCGGCGTCACATGGAAAATCATATTATCGGCTCCTTATAAAGTATAAACAGATGTTCACAATCGAGATAGACAGTGACTATCTATCGGTATAGTTGTAGTGTGATTGGGCATTAGTCTGTCTTGACTATAAAATTGCACCAGTGCGCTTTGTGTATATTGAATAGGACAGCTGTTGAGATCATTTGATTTATACTGACTATATAATAGAACTTGATCTCTGTTATTATGGATGTTCGTACTTTTAATCCCTATACAATAACATTGACACGTAAGCTAGTATTTATTTCTTTGTGAGATTTAATTATTAAATCAATATGCTTGGTGAATTAGGAGATGGTGTTGTCTCTATGGTGTGCTGTTGATTGTAGAAGGAATTCATATCCTAACGGAGTTGGTTGATGATGTCCCCTTGCGGAATTTATAATGATTATCATGTAAACCCTGCAGGTAGATTTATTCCGGCATGATAATAAGGTTGAGTAGTACTACTCTCGGTCAATATATTAATTAATGGAGTTGTCAGTAACTTAATTAATTAATGAGCATTGAATCTTAAACACGGGGAGATTAACAGGCTCATAATAAGAAGGAGTCCATAATGTAATTTGGGAATAAGGTGGAAGTGCAATAATATTTCTTTAGTGGACTAATTTATTATTATTGGATTTAAGTATAAGTTTTGGAGTAAACTTGGATGCTTAAGCCCAATGGGAGGCCCAAACCCTAATTTCTCCTCTTGGTCCCTGTTGTAGCCTATATAATAGCCAATCTCAGCAGTTTGGATAATCATAACACACCCCTAAACTTGTGAGAGATAGATTAGACTGCAAATTGAGTTCGTCTCGTAGATCGAAGCCCACATAACATCGAGACGTGGCTTAGGAATACAACAGAAGACCAGAAGGTCATTTGCTATTTTTGTCTGTCAACTTCCATGATTTTTATAAAATTATATGAATATCAGAACTAGACGTGTAATATACTGACAGAAAGCCACAGAAGAGATGATCATTTTGCCGCCTAGATCACTCCAATGGGAGATCGGATGAGGAAGTTATAACCAAAACCGTGCGACTGTGGAGGCTTCCGGCGAGAATCCTTCTTCTTCAAAATACCCTGGTGAAAGGTAATACGTTTCTATAATTTCTTACTTCCACTGATATAGAAACGCATGGAACTCTAATGGTTCACGTTAACCAAAAGATCCAAACTCCAACAATTGGTATCAGAGCGTAGGTTCTATGGCTAAACGTAACACGTTGGGCTAGGATTTATGTGAAATTATGTGCTTTTATTTAGAATAGAACCACATGTAATATTAGGATTTTGGTTTATTGAGTAATCGATGGATATCCTGTGAAAAACTACATGTATCGGACGGTAAAAGATTGAATCATCGTCAAAGCCTATTTCTTGTTGATCACGACTAATGGTTCGTGATAACCCTAACCCTACATGGCGGCGTGAGCGGCAATTCAAAGTGGATGCGTGATGGCATGGCTGGTGTCACATGGCTGAAAGGGTGAAAGGAAGCGGTGCTGATCAGTGGAGGCTCGCTGATGGCATCTCAATTGAGACGTCTTGGACTGCATGACTGTAGAGAGCATGACGATGGCAATCTCGACGGGCTGCAGGGAAGTGATGAGTGTGTAAATTCATGTGTTTTGAGGTTGGATTCATGGAATAATAGAGTGTTAGATGGTTGAAATTCTATATGAATTGTTATTGTTAGTGAAAAGCCACAAATCGATTGTTGTGAAGGCTATTTGAGTTGATTTTCGAAAGAAAACGAGTTGGAAGTTATTGGATTCGGAAAAAGGAAGAAGCAGGCATACGATTCGACCAAGCAGGTGTCGGATTCGACCAAGAAGGAGGAAGTTCGACAAGTACTGCTGGTCAAACTGAGCGCGAAAAGATGTCTGGAGTGCTGTTCGACCATGACATTCGAGTTCAACCAAACCACTTGGTCGAACTATTGTCGAACTCAAAGCCTGAAGAGAAGCAGTACCGGTTCGATCAGGAAGTATCCAGATCGACCAGGACTCTGGTCGAATTCGAGATCTGAGACCGATTTACAGGCGGATTTGACCTGGAGTTCGACCTGCCTGGGAGAGTTCGACCAACCTCTTTGGTCGAACTGATGTACGGAAACTTACCATATTCGTATTTTTAGATCTTTAATGCGTGTGTTCACTCAAAAAACTCATCCATGGCCTGTAAGGAGAGTTTACAAGTATAAAAGAAGAGCTTTCGTAGGAGAAAAAGATCATTCATCAATCATTCGTCATCCATCCATTACCAAACCCTACCATTATTCGAAGGAGTCGTGAGGAGAGGTTCGTCTGGCGAGTTAAGTAAGATCATACCAACTAGCCATGATTATTCCTAGATCAATCATGGGTTAGAACCGTTCCGGTAGTTCTAGGATTATGAAAGTTTTATAAGTTAATTGAATTTTCATGTGTAAACTCCGTACAACACTACTTGTGGTTTATTCTATGTAAGATTGTGCTTTTTTAATTCATACTCACGGTCGTTTTGTGCATCATTAACTGTTATGTAGAGTCTGAATACATCTCTTGGTTATTGATTGAGTGCGTTCACCGCTGAGTAGGATTACATGTTATAATTCTAAGTGTAGGGATTCTGAAGTCTTATTAGAACTATCTTATATAGATACTTGTTAATTGAATCTTATTCGGGTTAATAAGTAGGATAAAGAGTATAACTTCGTAGTACCTATAAAGGGAAATCATATCGGGTTAGAGTACTAAGTGCACGGAAATAATTGATATTGATAGTACCTAGAAAGGGGGGTGAATTATATCTCTTGCTCTGAGGGTATTCACACGTGTCAAAAGCATATTTACTTATGTCAATATGATGAACTTGCATAGTTTAGTAATGCGTTCATACACCACAAGACAGAGTCGGACAATAACACATGGAAAGGAAATTAATAAGTAAAACTGGATGACCCGAAGAACTACCTAATTTCTTACTTGATCACAACCATATTTTATTTATTGCTTGTTTATTTAATTTGCTATTCAAATTATATGTTCTTTAATTTCGTAACAATTCCAAACTGATTAGCCAACATAGTCTTAGTTAATTAGAATATAATTGAATTGATAATAATCCGTCCCTTGGGTTCGATAATCACTTGGTCGCCTATCGAGACTACAATTGATATCCGTATATTAGAGGATTAATTTTATGTATTGAGAAAACGCTCATCAAGTTCTTGGCGCCATTGCTGGGGATGGCATTAATTATTATTTGATTATTTCTAGTTTAATTGAGATTATATTATTCTTATCTTTAATTTTTAACTCTTATTTTTCTAAGGTGTTGCTTACTAGATCAAAGACAGGTGAATTAGCGCCTTATAATCTAGAGATCGGAGCATCGTCGAGGAAGAAAAAGAAGAAGAACAACAAGAACAAGAATGTAGATCCAACTAAGGCTCTTAACTTAGGAGTTGAAGTTGACGTGCTGAATTCGCAAATGATTGAAGCTGAAACCGAAGTTAATTTGGAAGTAGAAGCAATCAACATGGCAGCGGATCCTGATACACTTACCATCTGGGAAGTCTTTAAAAACAATGGATCGGGCAATAATGGGCTGCTAGGAACAAGAGGAACTAGAGCTGATTTTGATTTACACCCTGCTCTTATTAGCATGATTGAAAGGAGTCCCTTCTCTGGGGGAACATTTGAAGATCCTTAGCAACATCTAAACAAGTTCCTTGGGTATGCAAGTACACAAAAAGATGCAGGAGCTCATGAAGATGCGAGGAAGATCATATTGTTTAAGTTCTCGCTGAATAAAAAAGCGAGAGATTGGTACGATAATCTTGATGCTGTTGAATGTGATACATGGGAGAAGTTGAAAGTAAAATTCTTGGAGCGATACATGCCACCTTCAAAGATGTTCAAGATGAAGCAAGAAATCAATCAATTTTCTATCCATGGCAATGAGAAGTTTCATGAAGCTTGGGACAGATTCAAGGACATGCTTCGGAAGTGTCCACAGCATGGGCTATCTAAAGCTCAATATATCAGTATTTTCTATAATGGGTTAGATTGTGATTCTCGTGTTTTACTTGATGCTTCTTCTAATGGAGCACTGCTTACAAAGTCACCCAATGAGGTCGAGAAGCTTTTTGAAGATATTTCGATGAATTCAAGAGATTGGCCGACTAATAGAGTGAGAGGCACTTATGTCCTTGGTAAAGTAGCATAGGTTGAGCATACTATGGTAAAGTCAGGAAGAGATGATGAGATCGTCTCTAGTTTTACTAATATTAGCAAGCTACTAGAGTCTTAGCAAAAGCAGATCACTGATTTATCTCAGAGAGTACCAATGATGCAACAGGATGGTGGCTATGAAGGAGCTAGCCAAGAGGAGATCGAGGAGGCAAATTACGCCATGGGTTAAAGTATTCAAGGAACTAGGTACCCAAATCAAGAAAATCGAAACTATCAAGGTAACTACAACAATCGTGATCCCCCGAGTGGTTATCAACAACCAAGGAAGGCAGAGTTTTCATGGAGCAATCCAAACAATGTTGTGCAACCTCCTATTGGTGTTGATCGGGGAGCAAAGGTGGAAGAAAGAAAGTCGGGTTTTGAGGATATGGTAAACAGATACATGGAGAGGAATGATGCAAGAGTGGATCGTCTAGAGGCCAAATTAGAAAAGAAGATTGATGCTAAGCATGAGGATTTGTCTAAGCAAGGGAAGGACCTTACATTATTGATGGGAGAAATGACAGGTAATGTGAACAAATTGACTCAAACTATTGAGAGGGGGAAGTTTCCGTCTCAAAGTATTGAGAATTCAAAGTCTTGTCACGCCATTACATTGAGGTCTGGAATGCAATATGAGGGATCGATGAAGCCAAAATCAAAGTCTAAAGCTGCAGGAGCCCGGTTCGACCCCGATTCAAATAGTTTCCCAGGTTGAACTAAACAGGGGAGGTCAAACAAGGCACCTGGGTGACGTCTTGAGGAGTCAGAAGGTCAGTTCGACCAAAAATAGTAGGTTCGACCAAAGCCTCTGGTCGAACTGAGGTCGAACACCACTGTCCAGAGCACTCTGTTTTGTCTGAAGCCCGATTCGACCACGATCTCTTGGATTTTGACCAACCCTGTTGGTCGAACCATGGTCGAACCGGCCTGTAAGGGGGAGAACGAACTTTCAGGTGTTCAGTTCGACCATTATTCACCGAGTTCAATCACTTACCCTGGTCGAACTCAGGTTGAACCCTCCTATTCTGCACCATTTTCTGCATTGAATGCTCCACATGATGTTGAAGCTACTCCAGTGTCTTCCAAAGAGCAGAATACTGAGATTATAGCAGAGAAGAAGTGGGAAAGAGCCAAGAGATTGAGAGACGAAAAGGATAAAGTAGAGAAGGTTGAACGTGATTAATGGGGGATTCCCAAACCTAAGATACCTCCACCGTTTCCTTACAAGCTAGTCAAGAAGGGATTGGAATAGAAGTTCAAGAAGTTTTCAGAGATCATAAATAAGATAAGTTTGAATATTCCTTTTTCTGAGGCGATATTGGAGATGCCATATTATACCTGTTTCCTTAAGGATATACTTTTGAAGAAGAGAAGCTTAAACAGAATTGAAACAGTGAATCTGTCGGAGAATTATAGCTCGATCATTCAAAGAAAGCTGCCAGCTAAGTTTAAGGATCCAGAAAGCTTCACTATCTTATGTGAGATTGGAAAGGGGTTGGCACGTAGAGCCTTATGTGATCTTGGGGCAAGCATCAACTTGATGCCATTGTCTATTTTTCAAAGGCTTGGTTTGGGGGAGTTAACTCCTACGATAGTGGCTCTACAACTAGCAGATAGGTTTATGGCTTTTTCGAAGGGTGTTATTGAAGATGTTCTTATCAAAGTGGAGAAGCTTGTCTTTCCTGTGGATTTTCTTGTGCTAGAGATGGAAGATGACAAGGATAATGTCCCTCTTATCTTAGGAAGACCTTTTCTTGCTACTGCGGGAGCTATGATAGATGTGCGGAAGGGTGAGTTACGGCTAAGGATGGATAAAGAAGAGGTCCTATTTAACCTTGACAAAGCAATGAAAATGCCAATGGAGATGCAATGTCACAATATTGATGTAGTGTAGGAGATTGTGAAGGAAGACATGTCTTTGATTTTGTCGAAGGATCCTCTTGAAAAATATTTGGCGGAGTCTCTTACTTTTCCCACTACTGAGCTAGATGAACTCTCCAATGAGGTATGTATTGAATTTCTTGAAAACTTGCTTGCTTTGGGTGATGACAGGTATGAGTCGACAAGGACCAAAATTGAAGAGGACAAGTGGACTAGGAAGTACTTGCCATTGGATAGAGAGAGTGCACCTAGGGATGGACAAAATTACTGAAAAATCGGTATACCGCAGTTATCGTACCGCAAAATAACGCACATATCAAAAATTTCAACATACTGAAAATTTCGGTACGGTATGATACCGTACCGATTTTTTTGGTTCGGTATCGGTAAGAGAATTTTTAAAATTCGGTATTACGGTATATACCGGAATACCAAAAAAAATATCAGTATTTCGGTATATACCGGTATATATCGGTATGCCAAAATTTTAATTAAATTAATATTAATATTAATTATAAATAATTATATATTAAATAATTATAAAATGAATACATATTTTAAGGGTGAGCTGCTGAGCAGCTTGTGAACCCTAGGCCTAGCAGTAGCAGCCGCTGATTCGTTCACCCTAATCCCTTCTCCCCTCACTCCGATCGATGACCTAGCAAGACTAAGAGATCGATCGCCTCCCTTCTCCGGCCTCGACGTCCTCTCCGGCCTCGACGTCCTCTCTGTTCTCGATCGGGTATGTCCTCTTTCCTTGATGTCTATTTTATATATACATATATGCATACATAGTGTAGTAATAGGATTTTTCCTGGTGCATAACGATATCGAACAATCTGACAAATTCACGCATTGCCCAAGAGAACTAGGGAGAGTTTTTAGTCTGTTGTTCGAACAATCTAACCTGAAGCCAGCAGCACAAGTCAAAACCCCCAGTGCAAGCTGGAAAATTCACATAAGATCTTTATTATATAAATGTTTTTGTACTTTTACCTTTGGATGTGGAAGAATTGCTACAGAAAATAATGATGGATGTACAAAAGTAAAGGAACTTTTGGCACTCTCGGCTTTCTTAAAATAGGAACTGATTTGAAGGCCTATTGGGAGGATAATTATTTCCTCTAACAGTCTCTAATACATATGTTTCCTCTGCTTTTGTCTTTTAGTCTAGCAATTTGTTTCCTCATCAAAATTCAGGAAGCTAAAGCTAAATAGAGCTTTAACAATCAAGAAATGATAAAACATTAAGATCACATACTTCACTTAAGAAATTGCAGATCCAATCTCTTCAGGGATGTCCAGTATCAAATTAAATGACACGTCTAATGATTTGAGCACGTGAAGCTTGCATATTGAGATTAAATTCAATTAAAAACTTTATTCATACTTTATTCACACTGAAATTGCAAGCTTTATTCATAATTATTTTAGCGAAAAAAGATGTTGCTTCTTCCTTGTGGTAATTAAATAGATTTTATCATATAGATGCACTCCCATTGTGGAGTATTATTTTTTATTTAGACATCATTGACCATTAAATATATATAGTAGTAAATATAACTTTTTTTTTTTGCAACATATGCGCCAATCTAATTGATATTTACTTCTTCTCTTTTTTTTTTCTGTTTCATTTTCTCTATTAATGTTCCAAGACTATATATTATTAACTATATGTTTAATTATTTGCACTTATATTAATATTAATATTCTTTTAACTTCATTTTTTATGTACTATTTTTTCAGAATGGAATCTGAATTCTCTCATTCACTTCCAAATCCATCTGAAACTCCGAATACACCGGAGTCTGAAACACATGAAATATCTACAAGTCAAAAAAGAACAAGAGCAGCTTCAACAAAGCCTCCCAAAATTCCCAAACAACCAAGAAGTCTGTATTGGGAGCATTGTCAGAGAGGAACAAGAAAGTTGAGTGATGGGAGTTTGGAGCAAATTGGAATATGCAATTATTGTAAATCTGAGATCCCAGTTACTTATGGGAGTACTAGTGGGTTAAAAAATCACTTAGTAAGGAGGTGTAAGTCAAGTCCATTATATGAGGAGAGTTTGAGTGAGAAAACCCAACCGATATTGACTAGCGAGAGTACAGGTCAAGGAAGTACTTTAGTTTCTCATATGTTTAATCAGAAGCGTAGTGAATTGAAGCTAGCTGAGTGGGTGATTGTCGATGAGATGTCATTTAGGGCTGTTGAAGGAAAAGGGTTTGTGAGCCTCGTACGTGAGTTACAGCCTCGATTCAGAATCCCAGGTAGAAAGAAAATTGCAGGTATGGTTTATGACTTATTCCTTGATGAGAAAGCTAAGATAAAAAGTGTGATTAGTGGTCAAAGGGTGAGCATCACAACTGATACTTGGACATCCATCCAAAATATAAATTACATGGTCATAACTGCTCATTTTTTGGATAGTGATTGGAACTTGCATAAACGAATTATCAATTTCACAAAAATAACTAGTCATGTTGGGGAAGAAATTGGGAAATTGATTGAGCTTTGTTTGTTAGAATGGGGGATTGAAAAAGTGCTTTCGATAGTAGTAGACAATGCTTCTTCTAATGAAACTGCTATTGATTACTTGAAGAAAAGAATGAAAAGTAAAAAAACATTGTTTCTTGATGGAAAATATTTGCATTTAAGGTGTGCATGTCACATACTTAACTTAATTGTTAAGGATGGTTTGAAGGAGTTAGATGCAACCATTAAATCCATAAGAAATGCTGTAGTTTTCATTCATTCATCCCCTTCAAGATTGAATAAGTTTAGAGATTTTGCTGCTTTAGAGAGCTTTCCTAGTGGATCTACAATTCCTATGGATGTCAAAACTAGGTGGAACTCAACTTATAAAATGCTTGTTGTTGCATTGAAGTACAAGAGGGTTTTTGATAGAATTGGTGAAGAGTGGATGCCTTACATGAATTATTTTAGTGACAAAAATGAAAAGGGTAAGGAAATGATAGGGCCTCCAACTGAAGATGATTGGGAAGATGCAAAAGCTTTTGTACACTTCTTGAAGAGGTTTTATGATTCCACTTTGGATCTAAGTGCATCAAAAACTCCCACATCTCAAATGATTTATCGATCAATGATTGCAATACAAATTGAGATTGAGAAAAAAAGCAATGATGAATCTGATAAAGTTCTTCAAAAGGTTGCCAAGAAAATGAAATCGAAATTTGACAAGTATTGGGGAAATTGGAATGATTTGAATCCTTTGATTTTCATTGCAAATGTGTTGGACCCTAGGAATAAGCTTCAAATGGTTAAAGTCACCTATGATAAATTAGGAGGTACTTCCACCGACGATAAAGAGTTCTTTGAAAAGGTGAAGAAAAGTTTGGTGACTTTATGGGCGGAGTACAAAAAAATGAGTGATACATTGAATGTTGAGGGGCAAAATATGCAAATGGAGTGTGATGGTGGAATTGCTAGTAGTGGAGGTGGTTATGATAATGATATCTACGCTGAGGTGTATGGATTTGTTGATACACAAAATGAAAAGGAACAACTTCAAGAGATATCTAATGAAGTGGAAAAGTTCTTTGCAGATGAGATTGAGAAACGATCTAATCCATCTTTCAATCTTTTGGAGTGGTGGAAGGCAAGTGGATCTAGGTATCCAGTCCTTACACTTATTGCAAAAGATATCTTTGCAATTCCAAGTTCAACGGTTGCAAGTGAGTCTGCTTTTAGCTTGGGTAAAAGGATCGTAGATCCTTTTAGGAGTAGTTTGAGTCCTAAGATGGTGGAAGCATTGGTTTGCACTAATGATTGGCTAAGAGCAGAGGGAATAAACTTTTATAAGGATCCAACTGATGATGACATGGATTTATACAAGGAAATTGAAGAAATTGAAAGAGGTATTATTCTATATTTATTTTTATCAAACATAAAGCATATCTACACATCATAATATTTATTTATTTATTTTACAGGGTTGAATGTCAATCGAGAATCTTCTATAGCTACCACCACAATTTCGACTTGAAGAGTAAGTAACATCAATAAAGTTTGAATTGCAACCTTAAATACAAATCTAGATTGTGTATGTATTAAATTTTGTTGTGATTTTGATGACCAAGTAATTATGAAACTACTACTATTAATTCATTATACAGGATGGGTTTGAGACTTTGAGTTGCCAACTCTGTTTGCTGCTGATTTCACTTATTACATGAAGTTCTTGACCAGATTGTACTGGAGAGTTGGGTTCTTGACCAGATTTTAATATCTATTTGTTGTTGCTTAATGTGTTATTGGAAATGATATGAATCCAAGAAGAAGTATATTGTGTTGAATTTGGTTGTCGTTGTCTTTTGCTAAATAAATTACTCATCTTTAATTGGTTAATTGTATTACTCTTTTTAATTTGAACTTGGTTGTTATTGTATTTTTGTTCAAGTTTGGATATTGTGTTGTTTGAATTGTATTGCTTTTTTAGGTGTTTGTTGGATACTTACATTATTAAAACTATGATAATTTAATAGCAGCAGTTTTTTTTATTCTGAAGCAATTTTTTCGGTATCTATTCGGTATGTTCGGTATTTTGGTAATAAACAAGTGGTATTTCGGTAAACTTCGGTATCGCCAATTAGCATACCGAAATTTTGGCATACCGAGTTTCGGTATACCAAAATTTTTGGTACGGTATCGGTATATATTTTTTGATACCGAAAATTTCGGTACGGTATACGGTATGCATGAAATTTTTCGGTATACCGTACCGTCCACCCCTAAGTGCACCTCAAGAAGAGAAGAAAGAGAAGTTAAAACCGCTACCGGAGCACTTGAAGTATGCCTACCTAGGTGACAATGAAAAATATCCGGTAATTGTATCTTCTTCCCTTGATGATGATCAACTTGAGGAATTATTAGATGTGCTTAGAAAGTATAAGTCTGCTATTGGTTGGTCTCTTGATGATTTAAAGGGTATTAGTCCTTCCTATTGCATGCATAGAATAAGATTGTTAGATGAGGCCAAAAGTACCATTCAGAATCAGCGGAGGGTGAATCCCGTTATTCAAGAAGTGATTAGGAAGCAAATCTTAACGTGGCTTGATACAGGAATTATTTATCCCATTAGTGATAGTCCCCATGTGAGTCCATTGCATGTTGTAGCTAAGAAGGGAGACATGACTATTGTGAAATCTGAAGATGGAGAATCATTAGCCACTAGGATTCATACGGGATGGCGTGTGTGTACGGATTACAGGAAACTGAATGAAAATACATGCAAAGACTATTTTTCCCTTCCTTTCATGGATCAAATGCTTGATCGTCTTGCAGGGTATGAGTATTATTATTTCTTGGATGGGTACTCGGGTTATAATCAAATCATGATTGCACCCGAGGATCAAGAAAAGACTGCTTTTACTTGCCCTTATGGTACTTTTGCCTTTAGAAAGATGCCTTTTGGATTATGTAATGCGCCTGCTACATTTCAGCGTTGCATGATGGCCATATTTGATGGGTTGATAGAAAAGATCATGGAGGTGTTTATGGATGATTTTTCTGTGTTTGGTTCCTCCTTTGATGTTTACTTATCTAACCTTGCTATTGTTTTGAAGAGATGCCAAGAAACTAATCTTGTCTTGAATTGGGAGAAGTGCCTCTTGTTCTTGGCCATCATATTTCGGCCAAGGGATTGCAGGTGGATAGAGTAAAGGTGGTGGCAATTGAGAAGCTTCCTCCACCTACTAATGAAATGGGAGTGCGGTCCTTCATTGGACACGCCGATTTTTATAGAAGATTCATAAAATACTTCTCAAAATACTCCAAGCCCTTATCTCATTTACTTGAAAAGGATGTTCCTTTTGTTTTTGATGAAGAATGTCTAACAGCTTTTCAGGTTTTGAAAGAGGCGCTTATTACTGCACCTATCTTGATCACACCGGATTGGACTCAGCTGTTTGTACTTATGTGTGATGTGAGTGATTTAACACTTGGAGTGGTGCTTGGGCAGTTGAGGGAAAAGAAGTTCTGCGCCATTTACTATACGAGTAAGACTTTTGATGCTGCACAAAAGAACTACACTGTGATAGAAAAGGAGTTTCTAGCTGTAGTGTATGCATTCAATAAGTTTCGACAGTATTTGGTTGGCATGAGGACGATTGTGTATACGGATCATTCTGTGATCCGATACTTGATGGAGAAGAAAGAAACGAAGCCAAGAATCATTAGATGGATTCTTCTTCTGCAGGAATTTGATATGGAGATCCAAGATAAGACAGGTACCAAGAATGTTTTGGCGGATCACCTATCAACGTTGGAGACAAGGGAGCACTATGATAATTTTTTCGATTACATTGAAGAGATGTTCCCTGATGAGAAGATAATGGCGGTGCTTGTTGAAAGAGCGGAAAAAACATGTGTGGTGGCTGCTCAAGGGATGTATCCATAGTATGCGGATTATGTGAATTACATTGCCGTAGGAGAAATTTCGAGAGATCTCAACCGATATCAACTTGCAAAATTCAAGACGGATGTTGAGACATTTATATGGTATGATCCATTTGTCTGCAAGATATGTACAGATTCCATAGTCCGTAGGTGTGTGCCCGAGATAGAGATGGAGAGCGTTCTTGATTTTTGTCATGCACAACCTAACGGGGGCAGTTCGGATCTCAAAAGACGACAGCAAAGCTACTTCAATCTGCTCTTTATTGGCCGACTTTGTTTAAAGATTGTGAAACCTATGTGGCGACATGCGATGGATGTGAAAGGATGGGAAACATAAGTCGACGAGATGAGATGCTATTCACCCAAGCATTGTTGTTGAGATCTTCGATGTATGGGGGACTAATTTTATGGGACCTTTTCCCCCTTCTAATGGGTTTCTTTACATCCTTTTTGCAGTGGATTATGTTTTGAAGTGGGTGGAAGCCATTCTCACTCGCATGAATGATTCAAGGACTGTTTTATCTTTCTTGAAGAAACATATCTTTGCCCGTTATGGAGTTCCTAGAGCATTGGTGAGTGATGGAGGGTCTCACTTCGTCAACAAACTTCTTAAAAAGGTGCTTAAGAATTATGGAGTTAAGCATAGGGTTACTACACCCTATCACCCTTAAGCGAATGAGCAAGCTAAAGTCTCCAACTGACAAGTGAAGCAAATTTTGGAGAAGATAGTCGGAACCAATAGAAAGGATTGGGCTATGAAACTTGATGATGTTTTATGGGGGTTCTGGACTGCTTATAAGACGGTGTTGGATATGTCACCGTACCAAATTGTCTATGGGAAGCCGTGCCACTTACCCGTAGAGATTCAGCACAAAGCTTTTTGGGCATTGAGGAGTTTGAACTTGTCTTTAAAGAATCAAAAAGAGTTGAGAATGACTCATATTAATCAATTGGATGAGTTCAGAAATTGAGCTTATAAGAACTCAGAGATATACAAGGAGAGAATGAAGAAATAGCATGATTCAAAGATCTTATACAAGGAGTTCAAGTAAGGTGATGAGGTATTACATTTTAACTCTCGTTTGAAGCCCTTCGTAGGAAAATTGAAATCAAAGTGGACGGGGCCGTTCATTATCCATAGAGCCTGTAGAGGGGGGAGTTTTGAGCTTATGGACAAAGATGGGGACATTATCGCAGCGAATGGGCATTGATTGAAGCATTACAAATCGCCGGATGATGCTTGCATCGTCTTTGAGGATACCTTGCACTAGAGTGGTACCGTCGTGACTCTCCGACGTTAAACATGAGCGCTTGTTAGGGGCTTTCCCTCCTATTTTATTGCTTTATTATTTCTTTTGTGTGAGTAAGAAATTTTTATATTTGACGTGCTTACTCATCGGCAATTACATCTCTTTGCAAACTTAGTTTTCACTATAGTTTCTACTAAGTTTTTGTGACGTTTGTTAGGGGAGTTGATTTTTTGCAGCATATCAAAACTTTTACCGGTTGCAGTGTGTCGATTTTTTGCAATTTGTCTAATATTTTGTGGTGTTTGGTGTTGTTTTTTAGTGTCATATGCGGAGTTACTCATGAATATCAAGTTTAAGATTCACTACAACAAAAAAGTATTAAGACACTGGTAAATACACTACATAGATCAGAAATATGTGTAGTCGTATGCTTTATATATGTTGTCTTAAATATATATGTTGTCTTAAATTTTTTTGCACGCACAAAGACATCACATATTGAATGGTGTTGTCTTAATGTGTTGTCATATATGTTATTTTTAAAGGTAATTTATTATAAGACAACATACATGATAACATATTTTTTTTAACGCAGAAAGACATCATATATATATATATATATATATATATATATATATATATATATATATATATATATATATATATTATCATATAATATATGAAAAAATCATTACAACAATTTAAGGATAGTTGGCAATTTCAAGCTTAATCTAAAGAGTGACAACGAGGCCATCACTTGCCACAAGTACTTAATAGAAGAAGAATCTCAAAGATTAAAGTATGGTGGCAAGGACGACCGCTATCCATGGCCATTCCAACGAGTTTGAAAATTTATGTCAGGCTTGAAGACGTTAAACTTAGCGCTAAATGGAGGCAACTCATTAGTTTAATCCCTCTAACATACTTTAATTTTAAATTTGTCATCACCTTTTTAACACACATAATATACTTTATCATTTATTTATTACCCAAAAATATCATACTACCCTCAAAAGTAAGTTAAAAAGTGATTTTTCTTAAATTCTGTATTTACAGTAAGTGAACTTGAATTTGGGAGGGAGTGAGGGAGTACTACGTAATTAAGTGTATAATAATACCGACGAACAGAGTAATGTCTGAATGAATTCTTTCCACTTATTTGTTCTTTTTCCACTGAAAATTTCACCCTCCCGCTCACACTACATTTCGCCCTCAACCTCAAATTTCACCCTCCCGCTCTCTCTCTCTCTCACACGCGCGCACCATGTCTCTGCCTTTCATCTTCCCTTAAACCTTAATCCTCCCTCATATGTTCAGAACCCCTCTATCCGCCCACCGAAGCTCGAAGAATACGTGGAGAGTCAGTGCCTCATTCACCCTTGTATAATTTCTCCCATTTTGACCTATTTTTCCAAATTTCTGATAGAATTTTCCTTTGATTTTTCGGATAAGGAGCTATTATGTGCAGAAGAGCAGGAGCTTTTTGATTGCATTTAAACTTTGGTGAAGGGTTTCGCTACTCTCAGTCCTGGTTGCAAGTTCAATTTGTGGAGTCGTTGAGGTCCAATCTGAGTGTTTTGTTTGCGAATGTCGATTGGAGCCCTAACTTTTCAGTCCTTTCCGGCGTTGTCTCCGGAGCTATTGTCCAGGTTGTTCTATGTTTTTCTCCTCTTTTTTCTCTTAATAGTTGAATGGGCGTTTATTAGTGGGTTTCGAGTATAAATGGTGTACCCCACCATTAGGGTGGGTTTCGAGTATAAATGGTAATTTGACTGAAAAATAGGGTTAAATAATAAAATCAAGTCCTAATTTGTTATTTCTCTTTTCCCTCTCTAATAGCGGAACCTGAAATTGAGATTTTCCCAAAAGCTTCCCCAAGTTCAAGGTATGGAATTATAGGGTTCGATATTTTGGTGTTCTATTCATTGTTTTTTATATTCTTTCATTGTTGTGTGTCAATGGATTCTGTTTTCATCGCGATATTGATTGATTGAAAAATATTTAGTTATACAGTTGAGAATTATTTTGAAAGATGGGCTTTTATTGTTTAAGTTAAGAAAAATTACTATGTTAACAAAGATTGTTTGATTAAGATTATTAAACTAATGCATTCAATAACTTGTAGAATTTCAGTGGTAGAATGAGATCGAAGTTGTTGTTTATGCTTATGCCAGTGTGATGATAAATATGTGAAGATGGAACTAACTCCCCTTAGTTGCTTTACTTTAGATTAATTTGCTGCAAGAGTTGTCACTTAAGTTGATGTGCGAGAGTTGTGCGCCTTGTTCAATAGTTACAGATTTCTTTTTTAATCTAACTCAACTTTGTTTGTTCCATTTGATTTTTTTTATGTACTATTAGTTTTTGTATTTATTAGTGTGGGGTTAATGATTATGTTTTTTTTGTTATCATCTTGGAAACATGCTCTTCTGTTTTATGAGCAGGGTTTGAAATGATCCCAAAGAAATTGTTAATTTTCATAATTACCTATAGATTAATCTTTTAAAAATTAATGCGGTAAAGTTAATGGAGATTGTTTCAAGATATAATAGCTTTGAAAAATAACCTACTCATTATGCATGCAGGGGAGAATTGTTTGAAGCTTTTGTTTAAGTCCTTTGTCCAGGTTTAACCTATTTTTCCATTTGCTTTTATTTTCTTTAATTTTATTCTCACACTTTTAGACTTGTTATTCTAATGTCATCTTCTTTGTGGAGAAAGAGGTGGTTTTCAAGAAGGCTAGCTGTTGTGTGGGGTTTGTTAAAACTAAGAAATCGAAAAGGTTATGTATATTATATATGTTCTAATTAATAGTATATTATTTCATAGGCTTGTGGGTATGTCTCTAAATGGTTATATACTGCTGAAGCTGGTTCTTTTGTTTAGTTAAAATGTTATTCTTGATTAAAGCACGACATTTTGATAGAGTGTCTTTCTAAATTGAAATCATGGTACCGTAATCAAGGTTATATAGAGTGCAGATGAGTCATATCAACGAGTTGCTGAGGTTATACACTTTGCCTTGCAAATAAGTGAGCTACTAATATCAGTTAAAGGTTAAACAGGTTAGACAGGTTTTAGTAATTTGAATATTTTCCTTATTCTAGGTTTTGGGTGATTATGCAGATCCTTTTATGTTGATTTCTCTGTTGAAATGCGAAGAAAATGCTTGTAAGCTTATTTAGGAAATTAAATCTGCTCCGACATTGTGCTCTGAATTTTCTGTAAGAAATCCTCTGTTTCCTCTTTATTTTTTTTTAATGTCATAGGTTTCAATTATTGCATGGTTGTCACACTTATTCTTGGGCATCTTCCAATTATCACATTTTAGTCATGTGTTATGTTCTCCACACTATATTCTGAGAATTGGGCTTGCAATATTATCAGAATCGAGTTGTTGCCCTTTTTGTACTTTCTCTCATTCTGTCACAAATGAGAACTGGCTGGAAAGATTTATGGAGATTGTGGTTATGGATGATAGGAGACGTGAAATTAGGATTTAA
The DNA here is from genome assembly GCA_023678885.1 of Pogostemon cablin. Lineage (NCBI taxonomy): Eukaryota > Viridiplantae > Streptophyta > Magnoliopsida > Lamiales > Lamiaceae > Pogostemon > Pogostemon cablin. The sequence continues at coordinate 12,372,071 of CM042989.1, read as the reverse complement.
ATTCAAAACTATTATTCTAATAGAAAATAAAGATAATGATCATGATCATGATTATCCTTAATATATATATATATTAATTAATAACTCAAATTTTGTGCACAAGACTCGTCTATGCCTATCTTAACTGTTCTGTTTGTTTTTTTGCTCAGGTTTATTTTTTCTATTTTGAGATATGGGATGATGATGCAAGAAATGCATGTGGGATAAAGTGGAATACATAACTAAGTCAATGGCTTGAGGAGAGATCTTCAAGGTATTTCTTGGCGAAATTTCAAGTCTAACTCTAATATGAGTTTAGTTTGTACATGTGTTTACGAACGACCGAACTTACTCTCTTCCCTTTTCCTTGTGGGATAGGGCAGTTCAATTATCCGATCCGAAGATTACTACATGAGGTTTCCAATTGTATATTTTCAGATTTTTATGTAGATATTTTTGAACTATAATTGTAATATTTGAAATTATGTAGAGTTCCAATGTTATATTAAATTAAGAATTTATATTAGATGGTGGTTTGTTTAAGATTTTTATTTTTTATAATTTTTTATTTTATTTTTCCTTTTTTAGGATTTTTATTTTTTATAATTTTTTTTAGATGGTGGTTTAAATGAAAAATTAGAAATATAGATGTATAAAGACTACACATATAATTTGTGGTCATTTAAAAAAGAGTTTGATAAAAAGGCGCACAAAGACTACACATATAAACTGTTGTATTTGTGCATAATTATTTTGAAAAGAGGTGCTCAAAGACTATACAATATATGTGTAGTCGTAAGTAGACTCAAAGACTACACATTATATATGTAGTTTTTGTGCGTCTTTTTTTCTAAAAAGACGCACAAAGAGTACACATATAATGTGTAGTCGTAAATAGACCCTAAGACAACAGAGGCTTGGACTACATAACATTTTTTTCAAAAATAAGCTAATTGACAACTGATTATATATGTAGTTTTAATGCTTTTTTTGTTGTAGTGATTGATTCTCGAGCTAATTTTGATCTATTTTGGTACCTAATGTTCGTTTTTGAGATTAAAGTGTGCAGGGGATGAAGAAATTCGAGTTTGGAGTATCAGGTGGTCAGTTCGACCAGAGATGTAGGCCGAACATGGAAGCCCTGGTCGAACTGGAGATCAGAAACTTCGTTACAGGTCGATTCGACCAAGCAGAGAAGAGTTTGACCAGAGGTTCGACCAAGAAAAAAGTCGAACTGGTAATCAGAGAAGTTTGTACAGGCAGATTCGACCAAGATGGGATCAGTTCGACCAAATGGTTTGGTCAAATCGAGGTCAAATTTCGAACCTGATAGATCTGAACGGGCGAGTTCGACCGCGACTATAGAGTTCGACTAAAGCACTTGGTCGAACGATGGTCGAATCGCAATGATGAGATATCCAGAAAGAGAGTTCGACCATGGATTCGACCACGACAATCCGATTCAACCACTCTGTTGGGTCGAATCCAGGTCAGGTAAGTTGATTTTAACTCCGTTTTTACCCCATTCGATCACTTTTGCACACCACCTTCACCCGAATTCTTCCTGAATCGGAAATCTTCTCTTCCAATCTTCGATTACAAGCGGTTTCAAACCAAATAAACCACATTACACACTCCTTCCACTCAATTCATCGCGTTTTTGGAACAATCTAGTTGCAAAACTAGGGTTTGACGCGATTTTGGAGGATTATCACACTTGTTCATTCTTTAGCCATGTCAAGCTTGAAAGGTATGTTTTCTTGGTTCATTTGCCCTAGGATTGAAGTTTCATTACGTGATTTTGAGATGGGTAAGTTGAATTAACTGATTTCTTGAGGGATTTTGGCGTGGGAGTTGAACTTTTATGCATGATTTTGTATGAACAGTTGATGGGTTCGAATTTGGTTGATTAATTATTGTCAAACCTTGAAGTTTATGTGGAATTAGGATGGAATTGAGTAGTGTGAGTGAAGCATGATGGATTTTGAGTTACTTTCTTGAATTTTTGAAGCATGCTTGTAGTTACTACGTTGTGGGTTGATCTTATTACATAATTGATGATTGGAATGAAGTTGAATAAGTATGAAAATTGAATTGTTGGATCATGAGGATGGAACATGCTTGTTTGGTTAGACTATGCATTGAAAACTTGAAGTCTTGAGTAGAGTTGAATGCATTAGCTTGGTTTTCCTTTCTTGTTGTTGGTTCTGAAGTATTGTTTTCAGGAAAAGGGAAGCAAGTCGAGGTTTGTTCCAAGAAGAGGCAAGATAGGCCGTCTCGTGAAGATGCAGTGACAAAGAAGCTAAGGCTTCAAGAACGGTTGCCCTTGAATTTCAAGATTCGGATGAATGAATGGGATGAGATCAAAGAAAAATGGGGAGAAGTGTCAGATAAGATTGCTCGAACGAGGTATCAAGATGATGGAGCGATGATTACTATGCGCATTCGAGAGGATATCTTGTGGATGTTTGATCAAGTTGGTAATTGTCACTTCATGGAGTTGAAAAAGCCTACGTATTTCCTTGTGACTGCGGAAGTAATATGTTCGATTACTGTTAAGAAGGGTGCGAGCCATCTTCCGTACGAGTGTTTGTTCCAGCTCGGAGGTGAGAAGAGGACATGGTCAGCGGAGGATTTGAATATCTTGTTTCAGACTCCTAGGGGGATTTCAAGGAATGAGAATGGATTCTTCAATGCTAACAGATTCTGGAGAGAGATTTCTGGTGAGGATGTGGATTACAAGACTATATTCAGAATCCAATGATCCAGTATATGGATAGAATATTGAGCAATACTTTGTTCGCCCGTTCTGAGGAAGTTGTGTGGCAAGGTAAGAGTTATATGTCCTCTGGTCTATGCTCAATGGGGTGAGGTTCAATATGAGATCATACCTCATTTATCAGCTAAGAGTGAATATAGGAGGGTTGCTTACTCCAGTAGCTGAGTACTATCATATGGACTTCACCGGCATTTCACCCATCCTGGAGGATCCCGATTTGGTGATGAGTACATGTGTGAAGGGTGGATTCGCTCATTTAAGGGATGGAGAATGGTTCTTCATGAGGGGATCGAAGGCTTTTACTTTTATGTTTCCTTTTGATGTGAGTGTGTTGACTACTATCAGGACTGAGGGGAACATGTTGATGAACACACTAGGGCACACTGCTCTCTTCGTCACTTGCTTGACAAAAGGTGATTGGAGGACTGTAGCTCATATGTACGCGGAGGGGATGATGGAGGAGCTTCAGAGGATTGTAGACGATGGGCATTTTCAGCCACATCCTCGACCACAGCCACAGCAGCAGCAGGAGCTCGGGGAGGATTAGGTGGATCCGGAGATGGGAGATTCACAGCTGCACGAGATGCCACTACGTCTTATTCCAGCATGGCCACAGCAGTGGGCTGGTCCTGATGCTTATTTTCAGGAGCAGTTTCGATTGATTCATGAGCAATTCGCCACACTGGATGCGAACCAGCAGGAGACGAATAGGCAGTTGGAATTGGCAAATGCAAACTACGCAGCACTGGATGGAAAGTACAACACGCTGCAGAATAACTATGTAGAGATGGATAGGAGATTGGAGAGGATGTATGCTCATGAGCGCGAGTTGGATAGAAAGTTAAACAGTCTTCATAGAGATTTGGATCGGTTGCGCTCGGAGATGAGTGATGGTGATGACGAAGAGGGTGCGAGCGATGATAATGCTCCGGAGGAGTAGGATGCACCAGGTTTTTGTTCTTTGTCTGTTTCATCTCATCTCCCTCATCTTTTTCACTTTACAGGAAGAGTATTTGTGGTGTGAGTGGCATGTACGTATATTGAAATAATTGGATGTTAGATTTAGAGGTGATGATTGATACTTGAGGGTGGTTATACTTGTATGGATTGTCTTGCTATGAGGGTTCCTGGTTTAGTGTGATGCATTCATATTTTACATGTGTTAATTTTTATTGATTAGAAGCATGTATGCTTGATAAGTATGTGGATTTATTGTGAAATTGATCTTGATTATATGCTTTGAGGAGTACTTAGGATTCTATTTATCCATGTGAGAATTTGAGCCATTTAAATTATGCTAGTTTATGATAGTTTATTCTTGAGGGAATCATTCATTTGACCGTATTCTAGAACTTGGCTTGGGGTCTTGTGTGAAGCTTATGATTAATTAATTGCTAGGATATGATCTTAGGCCATTATTGTGTAATTGAGTCACTTGGGCCTTAAAAAGCTTTTTCTTTGACAAACTTTGATAAAAAGCCTTATTAAACCTTTACGTGAGCCCTGTTGAATATCCTATTCATTAGTAGAGAGTTGAGGTGCGTAAGTGCTTGAAAGAATGAAAAGGTGGAAGTGTGGTTGAGAAGTATGAAAAAGAAAGAAGTATGGTTAAATCTTGTGTAGGGGTAGTGCCTGAAACTGGTACCCCGACTGCTTAGAAGGGTAGTGCCCGAAATTGGTACACTTGCTCATTAAGGAAAGATGATGTTGATGCTAAGAAAAAGAAGGAGAATTCAAACTATGAAGATTATGAGAAGAAGATGGAGAAATAGATGAAGCTGTATGACGAAAAACAAAACTCCAAAGTAATTCTCTACTAGTGAATTAGTCATTTTACCTAAATTCTCCTACCTTTACCAAAGAGCCAACATTACAACCCAAAAGCATTGTGATCCTAGTGAGGAATTGATTGTAAGTTAAGTTTTGAGACCCTTGTCAAGCTCATAGTTACGCGGACGTATGGATTGAATATGAGCGTAAACACTAACCTGTTAAAGTGTACATCTTTTACACTTGAGATGAGAGTAAATATTTATCTTGTGAGCTAGATGATTTTGTACTCCGAAAGGTATTGTAATTGAGTGATGTTTTGCATGAATGATGCATATGATGCTAGTAATACTTGTGTTCGATTGATGAATTGCATGTGTGAGTATGAATTGTATTGATAGTTGGTGAATTTTACACTACTCTTTGGTTTTGATTTCGTTGCCTCGGGACGAGTAACATGTAAGTTTGGGGGTTTGATGAGTGTGTAAATTCACGTGTTTTGAGGCTGGATTCATGGAATAATGGAGTGTTAGATGGTTGAAATTCTATATGAATTATTATAGTTAGTGAAAAGCCATGAATCGATTGTTGTGAGGGCTATTTGAGTTGATTTTCGAAGGAAAACGAGTTGGAAGTGATTGGATCCGGAAAGAGGAAGAAGTAGGCATGCGATTCGACCAAGCAGGTGTCGGATTCGACCAAGAAGGAGGGAGTTCGACCAGCACTGCTGGTCGAACTGAGCGCGGAAAGATGCCTGGAGTGTCGTTCGACCACGACATTCGAGTTCGACCAAACCACTTGGTCGAACTGTGGTCGAACTTGAAGCCTGAAGAGAAGCAGTACCGGTTTGACCAGAAAGTATCTGGTTCGACCAGGACTCTGGTCGAATCCGGGATCCGAGACTGATTTACAGGCGGATTCAACCTGGAGTGCGACCTGCTTGGGAGAGTTCGACCAACCTCTTTGGTCGAACTGATGTACGAAAACTTACCATATTCGTATTTTTACACCTTTAATACGTTTGTTAGCTCAAAAAGCCCATTCAAGGCCCATAAGGAGAGTTTACAAGTATAAACGAAGAGCTTTCGCAGGAGAAGAAGATCATTCATCAATCATTCATCATCCATCCATCATCAAACCCTACCATCATCCGAAGGAGACGTGAGGAGAGGTTCTTCTAGGGAGTTAAGTAAGATCATACCAACTAGCCATGATTGTTCCTAGATCAATCATGGACTAGAATCGCTCCGGTAGTTCTAGGGTTATGAAAGTTTTATAAGTTAATTGAATTTCCATGTGTAACACCGTACAACACTACTTGTGGTTTATTCTATATAAGATTGTTCTTTTTTAATTCATACTCATAGTCGTTTTGTGCATCATTAACTGTTATGTAGAGTCTGAATACATCTCTTGGTTATTAATTAAGTCGTTCACCACTGAGCAGGATTACATGTTATAATTCTAAGTGAAGGGATTCCGAAGTCTTATTAGGACTATGTTATATAGATACTTGTTAATTGAATCTTATTCGGGTTAATAAGTTGGATAAAGAGTATAACTTCATAGTACCTATAAAGGAAAATCATATCGGGTTAAAGTACTAAGTGCACGGGAAATAATTGATACTGATAGTACCTAGAAAGGGGGTGAATTATATCTCTTGCTCCGAGGGTATTCACACGTGTCAAACACATGTTTACTTATGTCTATATGGTGAACTTGCATGGTTTAGGGATGTGTCCATACACCACAAGGTAGAGTCGGACAATAACACATGGAAAGGAAATTAATAAGTAAAACTGGATGACCCAAAGAACTACCTAATTTCTTACTTGATCACAACCATAGTTTATTTATTGCTTGTTTATTTAATTTGCTATTCAAATTATATGTTTTTTAATTTCGTAACAATTCCAAACCGATTAGCCAACATAGTCTTAGTTAATTAGAATATAATTGAATTGGTAATAATCCGTCCTTTGGGTTCGATAATCACTTGGTCGTCTATCGAGACTACAATTGATATCCGTATACTTGAGGATTAATTTTGTTTGTTGAGAAAATGCTCATCAGGAAGTGCAGGAGACACGCCGCAAGACTGACTGCTGGTGAAAGGCATGAGGCAGGGCCTGGTCGCGATAATGGTGTGCTAGTCGATGTGTGTTGCACCGGCAGTGTAACTCCAGCAAAGGGCTATTCGCAAGCAGATCGGTGGCACACGACGACAGAGCTTGAGCAGGAAGCGAACGTTGCTGATCGGCGAATTGTTGCAGGCAGATTCATGGTCGTTCCAGCAATCGGGAAGAGCGTCAATGGCCGCGACTGCATGGGAGCGATCGACGGCGAGGTGAGGCATGCGGCTGCTTGGAGCTGATCCATCGACGGTTAGCGATTGATTACGGGCGAGTTCTGCACTGTCTTGAACGGGTCCTCCTCTGTTTTAGGCGGGTCTCCTTAATTGCCAATCGAGTCGGTGAGGTCGATGGGTGGTGCTAAAGCACATGCACCGGGGATCGATGGCTTGAGAAGAGTTCTTCATCGACGAGCGGTGTTGTCGATGGAAGCAGCTTGGTGCCGGCTTGAATTTCTATTGTCGCTGGAAGCAGCGTGCCGGTGGGAATTTCTACTGTCGCTATAAGCAGCTTGCAAGTGGGAATTCTGCTGCAAGCTGGCGTCAGTGATCAGTATGGTGACCTTGTGGGATGGTAGGAGTGACGATGGCTTAGGGCACTAACTGCTGGCGGATCTCCCGCGATAGCGTGGCGATGATGGTTGAGACGGGAGGGCAGAAACTTATTGGAAACTTGTTGGGCGTGCTGTGGAGCATGGCTGCAATCGGACCACCGACGGGATTAGGCTGAACTATGGGCAGCAGTCATTTTTTCTGGCATCTTTTTCCAGCGAGGCTGGGCAGCGGACTGTATATCAGTCCGACCAGCTGGTGTGTCTTCCCGGCAAGGTGGGTGGTCGCAAGAAACCAAACCAGATCAACGAAAGGGCAGCTAGACGCGTGGTGATTTTACTGTCGGTGGCTGTTGTTTGTGGCGACCGGCCACAGCTGCAAGGCAGCTGGACAGACTGACCTTACCGGTGGCCGAAGTGATGAGAGGCGCCGGTACAGGTGGTTGCTGTCGGCAGTGGGTTGGCTTGGTGACGAGTCTTCCGGCGGGCGATGGAAGGTGAGGCTAGAGTGGCATTCTCCGGGCAGTTGATATCCAGTGAGTTGGTTTTCTTGGGGCACAAGATGTACCAACTTGTTGTGCAAGTTATTGCTTGATTTGTTGACCAAGTCAATTATTTCTTTTGGCATTTTTTTATCCTTATATATAATTTCTAATAATTATTTTTATTTATCAATTATTATTATATATTTGGAAGCATGTGCTATTTGATTTACTGCCTAATTTGTCGTAATAATAGCATGTTTATTTGCATAATTATATCTGTTATATTGTATGCATGCAAAAAAACCCTCTTGTTAAATAACTAAGTGGGAGAGGGATTGGTCATGATCCCACGGCCTCCATTGTTGATTTATTAAGTGATGCAAGTAAGCTTATGAGTTGGTTTTAGTGCCTTTCTCCCCAACGGATGAGTTTTATTTGCGGATCACTGGTACAAATTAATAATTGATGGTTATAGGAAATTATTTGATCACGTGTGGACTTCTCCAACTGTAAGGCACACAAACTTGGGTAACGTACTTGTATCAAATAATGGTATACACTTAGGTGCAATTAATAAGTATCCCCCCAACGGAGTCACTGCTATTAAATTGCATGGCTAAAGGACAACCAACTATTAATCATTGAGTTATAAGATTAATTATGACATATGGAATTAATGGGTAAAACCTTCTCTTCTGAATGTTTGGGTTTGTATATGTCCACACTAACGTGGCATGCAAATTCACAGTGCTTGAGATGTCGGTGAATTTATTTTATATTGTTTATTGAGGGAATCAATATAAAATTTAAATTGGAAGTGTTTGATCGTCGTATTTATTTACTTGATTCTTTGAATTTTTTAATAGTTTATTTTGCTTATTGTTAACTGAAAGAAATTATATTTACTTGTCCAAAATAAATGATTAGAAAAGAATCTTGGTTTTAATTCTTACTGCTTAAGAAAATTAAAATGTGTTCTCACTTAGGATGTCTTCTGATGCCTATTTAAGTCTTTAATGAAGAGGAGAGAGGTTCATAGAAATATGATGGTCTCATGCAACTCTTCGGACACTTGAGAAAGAGTTAGAAAGGCAAGAGGTCATGGTTAACTTATTTAATAAATTGGAAATACTTGGAATAGAAATTGAAGGGGAACCCTAGCTCAATTTGTTTTCATAGTTTGCCTTAAAGTTTTGAGCAAGTTTCACCTGAATTACAAAAGGTTGTATATGGTGGGAAACTTCTGACAAAACGTGTGGCGAAAGAAAGCCAATTTCATCAATAGTTAAACAAGTTTAGTATCTTATTCACTAAGTCGTTGAAGCATGAATAATGATGCATCTACTGACACGTTGTGTGTAGATACCGGAATCATTAAATATTTATAACTAAGTGATATCGGTTTGGTTCGGGTAATGCATTATAAAATCTGAAATTTTGGGTATGATGGGTGTTTTCTCAACACACAACTAATTCCCAAGTATGAAGGATGCGATTGTAGCTTAGATAAGCGACCAAGTTATATATCGAACCCAAATACAGTAGATTATCAATATATTATTATCTAAGTTAACTAAAACTATTATTTGGCAATTTAATTGGAGAATGATTATTAAACTAATGACTAGAATAATTAAATAACAGAAAAATAGAAACAGTAGAGAATAAACGAGAGTTAATCAAATGAGAAAATATGTAACTCTTCAGGCCATCCAGTTTCACTAATTAATCTCCCTTCCATATATCAATGTCCGACTCTACTTTGTGGAATATGGACGTATCACTAAGCAATGCAAATATACTCTATAGGCATAAGTAGACAAACGTGTAACACATGTGAATTACCTCGGAGCAAGAACATAATTTCACCCCCTTTTCTAGGTACTATCAGTATTAATTATTTTTCGTGCACTTAGTACTCTAACCCGATATATCTCCCTTTATAGGTACTATGAAATTATCCTCTTTATCCTACTTACTAACCCGAATTCAATTCAATTAATAAGTATTTATATAAGATAGTTCTAATAAAGCTTTGGAGTCCCCTCACTTAGAATCATAACATGGAATCATGTTCAGCAGTGAACGTACTCAATCAATAACCAAGATGAATATTCAGACTCTATTCAACAATTAATGACGCACAAAACAACTTTGAATATGGATTAAAAACGCATAGTATTATAAAAATAAATCCACAAATAGTGTTGTACGGAGTATTCACACGGAAGTTCAATAAACTAATAAAACCTTGATAAACCCTAGAACTACCAAAGTGGTTCTAGCTCATGACGCTTCGAAGAATGTTCATAGTGTTTGAATGGATCTTACTCATGGTTTTGAAAATTATAAGAAAGATTAAGTTACGAAATAAACCCTAGATATGGGCACCATCGCTTCTCGCTCCATCTTGAATCTTTATTTGGTTGTCACTTGATTCGCTGCACGAATCTCTCTCTACAGCTCCGTAGATTGGAGTTAGGGTTTGGATGTGGTGTAGGGATGTGGAATCTAACTCCCTTTTTGATGTGATCTGCATCCCTTTTAATACTTGTAAACTCTCCTTATAGACCTTTAATGGGCTTTTTTTATGGAAAACACACACATGAATGCACTGGAGGTGGAATCCCGACATTTCAGTGTTGACGTGTCCCAGCTCGACCAGACTGTTCTTAGTCTAGCTGGACCCCTTGGTCGAGCTGCGGTCAAGCTGCGTATTTGTAAACTGAAACTTCGTCTTTCGTTCAGCTCGACTTAACTGTTGCAGCTCTACCCCTTGGTCGAGCTGCACGACCTTGATCTAACAACAACTCTGTAAATAGAATGCCTCCAGCTCGACTTCCCTCATATAGCTCGACTAGACTGAGCTTGGTCGAGCTACACTTCCGTGGTTGATCTACACCTTGAAAAATATATTTTCCAATTTCTAGCACTTCTCACCTGTTTTCATGTACAAATATGATCAAATAGCCTCAATAGCATCTGATTCATGGATTTTCCATAAACATCCCTATTTATCTTGATAATAAATCAAATCATACTCAATTTCCACACAAATCGGAGCTCAAAATACATGATTTATCACTCTAATCAAACCCCAAACTTCCATGTTGCTCGTCCCGAGACAACGAAATCAGAACAAAGGTAAGAGAGTGTAATCACAAGATCCTTATAAAAAGCACAACCTACTCTAACAAATACAATTATATCAATTCAAAACATGTATTCATCATACCTTTCATCCATGCAAAAATATTAATCACAATACTTCTACGAGTGCTAAGTCATCTATCTCACTAGGTAAGTATTTACCCTCGCACTCAAGTGTAAAAGATGTATACTTAAAGGGTTAGTATATATGTTCATAATCATTTCATATATTTGTGTAACCATAAGTTTGACAAGGGTCTCAAAAATCAATTCATAATCATTTCAATACTAGGATCACAAAGGACTTGTCTTTTGGTAAAGGTAGGAGAATATAGATTTAGCGACTAATTTTACTAGTAGAGAATTACCTTGGAGTTTTGCTTTTCATCAAAAAACTTCATTCTTCTTCCCCATCATCGTTCTCATGATCTTTTAGATACTTCTTTTCTCCTTCTCCGCTTTGAATCAACATTTTATCTTTTCAAATATAAGGGCACCAATTTTGGGCACTACTGATGCGCGTTTTCTTTGCACGCAAAATTAATCCGCAAGTACTAAGGATATCAGTTGTAGCTTAAGCAAGCGACCAAGTTAAATATTGAACCCAAAGGACGGCGTATTATCAATTTAATTATTTACTAATTAATTAAGATGAATGACAATAAAAGTTAGGATTTTAATTATCAACTACTAAGCAGAATTATAAAATAACAAATAAAATAAATTAAACACTAGAAGAGTACAAAAGTGAACCAAGAATGGGGAATAGGTAGCTTTATGATAATACAGTTTCACTCATTAATCTCCATTTCGTGTATCAATGTCCGACTCTGCCTTGTGGAATATGGACGCATCACTAAGCCATGCAAATCTACTCTATAGGCACAAGTAAATATGAGTGTAACACGTGTGAATAACCTTGGAGCAAGAGATATAATTTCACCCTCATTTCTAGGTACTATCAGTATCAATTATTTCCCCCTAGGATTGGTACTCTAACCCGATATGATCTCCCTTGATAGGTACTATAAAATTAACCTCTTTATCCGGCTTATTAACCCGAATTCAATTAAATTAATAAACATTCATATATGACAGTTAATGAAACTTCGGAGTCCCCTAACTTAGAATCATAACATGGAATTCTGCTCAGCAGTGAACACACTCAATCAATAACCAAAATATATATTCAGACTCTATATAACAATTAATGATGCACAAAATAACTCTAAGTGTGAATTAAAAACACATAGTCATATATAAAATAAATCTACAAATAGTGTTATGCGGAGTATACACACGTGAGTTCAATTAATTCATAGAAATCTTCAAAATCCTAGATCTACCAAAACAGTTCTAGCCCATGATGTTGCGAAGAACAATCATGGGGGTTGGATATATCTTACCCATATGTCTGGAAAATCCAAGATAAATTAGGAAATGATAAAAACCCTAGATGTGGGCATCGTCGCATCCTTCTCCATCTTGAATTCTCCTCTTGGTTCTCCTCTTGATTCAGCAGACGAATCTTTAAAGTGATGGATGGATGGAAAAAATAATGTGGATGATGGTTGGGGGGTGATCTCCCCTTGTGGGTGTAGGATGATTGTGTTGCTTCACATATCAATAATGATGTGATCTGCATCCCCTTTTTTACTTATAAGCTCCCTTATGGACCTTGGATGGGATTTTTCTTGGAAAATACGCAAAAACATACACAGGGGGTGTAAAATCCATCAAAATTAGAATTCCGCATCCCATTTCGACCAAAGTGGTTCTGGTCGAATTGGAAGACCTTGGTCGAATGAGATGTATGTAAGCTAAAATTTCCAATTAGAATTGACTTTTGTAGTTTGACTTGGCTTCATTTGGTCGAACGGCATCTCCATGGTCGAACTACAGGTCAAGTTGCACGCATAGTCTCATTGTTTCGCGCATAACTTTCACATCCAAACTCCGATATCCGTGATTCTTCCACTCACGTGATCCACTCTTCCTTGACTTTCTATCAATATAAAGAAGTCACAAAAACTCCAATATTTGAAGGTTTAACAAGTCATGGAAAGTAACACAACTGTTCTGTTCAGCACAGCTTGTGCGATGTCACCATTTTGATCATAACTTTGTCGTTTGGACTTTGATTGAGGTGTTCCTTATGTGAAAACAACCACTCTTCTGTGCCTTTCTAACAATGTATCACACTTCCATTTTTTAGATCCCCACGAATACAGAAAAATTACACAAGTTGGACATGTGTTTTTCAGCATTCTTACACAAGTTGCACCTTTTCTCTATCTTTGCACTTTTGATCCTTTTTCCACCTGAAACACAATAAAATACCTCAAATGCACATTTTTATCACATATATCTAATTTAAGACACTTGTGCTAATATATGTCAACAATTCTCATCGAAAAGGTGTTAAATTGGATACTAAAACACCCTTATTTTCACTCTCATCAATTTCCCAAACTTACCCATTACTCGTCATGAGGCAACAAAGTAAAAATAAAGAGAAAAAGAGAGTAAGAAAATTAGCGAGGAATAAGGACTATGACCAATACCCCTTTCAAAATATAATTATCCTCAACTTAGGTCATGCAACTCTCATTACGTGTAATAATCAATTCATAGCATACAAGATAAGACAATCACCACCAATTCAAATGCTCCATTGACATGTTCTCACGGGAAGTACATATCCACTACACCAAAAATACTGATAGACATCGGTTAAAAACCGATATCTATTTCACCAAACAGCCGATGTTGAAGCCCCCGATTTTGAAAGTGAGCACTGATATACATCGATTTTTAATCGATATCTTTTCCATTGTATAGACATCGGTTGCACTCTTTGACATCGGTTATCCACCGATATCTTTCAATGAAAAGACATTAGTTGCATTCTTTGACATCGATTATCAAAAGACATCGAATAGGATAAAAAGACATCGGATATAAACTGATGTCTTTCTCGGCAAAGACATCGGCGAGACAAATTAGACATCGGTTATTAATCGATGTCTTTCCATGTAAAGACATCAGTTGCACTTATTTGACATCGTTTTTCCATTGATGTCTTACATAGCGTAGATATCAGTTTTACACCAATAGACATCGATTTTTACATGATGTCTTTCATATTTTTATTTTTATTTTTTTTTAATTTTATACATTAATTTATATTATTATTATTAAAATAAGATTAAACACAATCCTGTTATATATCTCAAAGCTTACGTATCTTTACATGAATTTCAAATACACACAAAAATGATCCTCTAAATCTAAAAGTACAAGTATATCCTGACTAATTACATCTAAACTTCAATTTTACATAAATAAATCCTAAATTTACAAGTTAAACCTTGTTGAGGAGTATAATACATTTTGCATTTTCTTGCCTTACATTGTATAATTACTTTATCTTCTTGTCGTGCAATTACCTGAAATAGAATAAAAATTTAGCACTTAATGATATGACTAAAAGATATTAATAGCACGAAAAAATGTTAGACCAAATAATTTTTAGTTTTATCAATAATAATAGTATAAAAAACTGAGAAAGTGTATAATCACCAGAAAATAACTTCTTGTGTCCAAACACTTTATTTGAAAATCAAACCACTTCCTGTCATCATCCATAACCACACACATCAACAAAAATACTAATATACCAAATTAAAGATTACTAAACTTTTTATTAATAAGCTATGATCTCATCTAGCCTAATCAAATAAACAAGTAGATGTTTCAGATTATTCATAAATGAAATTACATTAATTTTCCTTTTTTTCACATTTATTTTACTTATACTCGAGCTGTAGATAATGTAAAATAGAAAAAAAATCACATTAAGAAACAATACAATAGTAATGACAGTAACAAGGAAAAGGTCATAATGGATTATATAGCTATAATCATAGAAATGCCATCCTTCTATTGCAAAAGATTAACAACGAAAAGAATGAAGTTCACACCTTCTTCTTGTGACACAAAAGTTCCAACACCATTGTTCCCACAGCATAAACACCATCCATTGCATAATACTACACCACTTACAGAAAATTAGATTCATTTTTGTACATCAAACTGTCAGCATAATTAAGGATCTTATTCTTTAATTAAGAGAGGAAAAGAGTAGCGACCTTCGTTCCAATTTTGTAATGTTGTCAACTTGCGTCTGATTGTACAATACTAGCTCAGAAAACAAGAATGCAAATGCACTCAGACTAACCTGCAATAAAGTCTTAACTTCAATTATCATCTACGCTATTCGATATGAAAATTGGGCTATATCACATAATAACATAAATTTCTTTCACACTACCCGCATTATTTTTTTAATTGCAATGGTATTCCCTTTCTAAATTTTCCAATAAAATGGACATAAATGTCTCTTTAAAATAATTAATAAAAAAATCTTATTTAGCATTCTCAACAATCAAAAGGACTAACAGAAAGGGATTTGAATGATTACCAAGGATCCATTATGGAAAACCACAAGATAAAATCTACCAGTGAAAAGGATTTACCTTAAGCCTCATAACTGCATCAACAACTAGTTTGCAAAATGATCTTTATCTTGAAATAGAATTTTGTAAATAAGAGTAGTCTTTGCAATCTTCATCAAGTCAGCCTTGAGATCATAAGCACTTATAGCATGTAATATGATAGAACTCACAGCATTGAGCTTGTTTATTTGTTCATTTACTCAATCATTGTAAAGAAAAACAAGTTCAAATTCTGTTTAGAAAGACTGATATAACTGAGAGCAAGTTATCCACTCTAGAGCCAATAAGCTATCACCTAGCTGCAAGCCCAAGCATACTGTTGAAACATCATGTCTTATATGCGTCATAGTATCACATACAGCCATTCCAATAAAGTTAAAAGAAAACAATAAGACATTGTAAATTCAGGAAGCATAAATAATGGAAATTTTAAGACAATGTATTACCAGCTGTAACAAATCCCCCTAGACAGTCCACGTACATGACTATATCTTGTAAATAAAGACCACTTACATAAGGAATTAATGGAGAAAACCCAATAAAACAGTACTGGGTAGCAACAATTGTTTGAGAGCATGTTTACATAAGAAATTAAGAGAGAGACCCAATAAAACAATATTGGGTAGCAACAATTACTTAAGTACATATTGCACATGAATAGAACTAAAATTCATTTATCACAAATAAGAAGAATCACTTGAGAGACTAACAAACTCAAAGACACCCATAGGTTAACTCTTGGCAATGAAGCCATTTCAATGTACCTCAGCAATGCCACACCTTTTGGCCGCTAATTAAAAATAATAGTGTATGGTTAAATTTGTATATTTTTTTAGTTAGCATTCTTAGAAACCAATAATAGATCCAATAACAAGTAGATCAAAGAACTGCTTATATTTGTGCAAAGTATGCTTCACGAGTATGTAATTTATTTGTGCTGATTCTAAATAATCGCATCCCTCATAAAATTTTAAAAGCATCAGGAGGAAATGATGAGGAGCTCTTCGCAGAAGCAAGGAATTCTAATTTATTCATAAATGCTTATAACAAAATTAGAATAGAACGCCATTAAGTAGAAAAATATATATAATGACAGGAAATTCAATAATATCTCACTTCCACTATTGGATTTGCAATGAGAATCCGAATGCCCCTTCAATTCATAAGAAAAACAATATAAATGAAGAAAGACTTTCAATGGATGATTCACCAAAAGCACCAACCTTTGTGCAAATGCAAGAAGTGACTGATGCCAGATGATAGGCATTACTCTTGAATATTCTTCATAAAATCTCATAAAATGAGCAATCAATGCATAAAGTACACAGTATATGGCAATGCATATTTCTTCTCAATTAGTAGCTTAATGAAGTAGCTGCCAATATGCAAGTAGAAATCATCATAAATATTGTGGCAACCAATTAGAATTGAAATAGAATGAGAAATGAAGTTTAGGAACAAAACTAGAAAGTAGACTTGTACGAATAAAATTAGAGGTTTCTTGTTTAGACTATATCTGTTTTGAAAAAAGAGTTTATCTAGAGTAAAAAGCAGAAGATTATGGTAGAACTCAAAATTTTAAAGATAAATAAAACACAAGTACAAGATAAGACACATAATATGAAACTACATTTGAAATTCATTTAACATGAAAATACATTTCAAATTGATTTAACTCTAAGGTAGCATTTTACGAAATATGTACATTATTGTACCATTGTAAGCCATCTCTGCAAGCAATGCAACACTAATATACAAAAAGACAAATTACAATAAATCTCAAGCAAGCAAAAATCTTATAATTATAAAGTGGAACCACAACTGGAAAGTCTACCAGCAAGCTGTTAGAGCTTTGGACAAAAATATTAAAATTAAATTCATAGAGATATTTCTTATAAACAATATTGATAACAAGAAGAAAGGATAACCCAATATTAAGTAGAATTAGGAAGGGAGCATGCTTGAAATTGTTCCACTATGAAAAAAAACAGGAATATAATTATTTAAAAATGTAATGTGATCTATAAAGAAATGTTTGTTGATTAATAACATCTTTGTTGATTAATAACACCAAGAAATGTTTGGAAATGTTCAATAAAGAAATGTAATGTGATCTATAAAGAAATGTTTGTGATTTAAAAGGTTTGAAAATGGTTCGAATTTACAAACAGCACTTGTGTAGTATTTAGCCCAATGAGTAACTCAGGCGCATAGAAACAGAACACTAAACAAGACTGCTGAAGCGTTCAGGGATTGGTCTTCCTGTTCAGCTCAGTCGAATCATTGAAGATGGGAACAGAAAGGAAGGACATAGCAAAGAAATAGAAGAGACCGAACTCACCAGCGGACCAGTACTACCTCTTATGGGTGAAGATTTTTAGCTGAGGAAAAAGAGCTCGGATAAGACAGGAAAAAAACTCACCCTCACGATTTTGAACGAAACCCTAGCGCCACCAACAACTTGAACGTGATGGGAAACCCGCTATCAGTCTTTGCATCCAAAAGCAAAGTGCTGCCGAGCTTAGAATCGGGAAAACCATGCACGGCCACCAAAATGCTCCGCCACACGGATCCCAAATGCATAAGACCAATTATCCCGCTACATAGCAGATCGAGACGAAGGCAAAATCTGGTTACAAATTTACCTTATCGCGACGCAATTCAGAAGTAATAAACTAAAGCGCCGCCCAAGAGGAACCCTAACGAAGAGTTTCAACGATCAAGCAATCCTCCAGCGACCGAGAACAGTGAGGATCTCGACGGATCCCCAATGGAGGAACTTATTAGATTTTTTTAAAGTTAATTTATTAAATTAAATTTATTAAATAAGAGTAGTAATAATAATTAAAATTAAAATTTTAAAATAAAAAAAGGAATATTGGAGCAAAAAATTTTAATTAGAGGCAATACACATTTTTTAAAATTTAAATATTTAGAATACACATTATTGTATAGACCATCGGTTTAAAATTTTAAAAATAAAAAAAGGAATTTTGGAGCAAAAACTTTTAATTAGAGGCAATACACATGTTCTAAAATTTAAAAATTTAGAATACACATTATTGTATAGACATCGGTTCTTTAAACTGATGTTTAATAGAGCATAGACATTGGGTAAAATAAACATCGATTTTTCAAACCGATGTCTATCAGCGCCTTTTTTAAATAGTAGAGAATTGACATCGGTTGAAAGACATCGGTTAGAGAAAATTGATATCTATCAATGCAATTTTTAAAAAACCGATGTCTATCAGCGTACTTTTTCGCTGATAGACATCGATTTAGGAAAAACATCGGTTTTTAATAAAAAGATATCATATTTTAAGAATAATCGATGTCTATTAAGTGATGTTAATCAGCGAATTTGGTGTAGTGATCACTCACACTCAAGTGTAAAAGATGTACACTTATGGGTTTAGATGTTTACGCTCAAATTCAATTCAAGTGCATGCATAACCATAAGCTTGCCCATTGTCTCAACTCTCTTTTCACTTGTAGCTAGCAAATCATGGATCAAAAAGGTATTTTATTTGGTTGTAATGTAGGCTCTTTGAAAAAGATAGGAAATATATGGATAAGTGACTCAAAACTCAGATCGATCAAGCGGCCGTCTCTCTCAATCTTTATTTTTTTTCTCATCACCTTCTATTAAAGCACAACATTCTCATCAAACTCTTCCATATTTCTCCTTCAAGCACAACATATTTTTTTTCAACTTTTTCTAGCTCTTCAACTCCATCATTCTCCTTTTTAGTTCACCCTTTTTTTCTTCTTTTCTTCGAGGTACCAGTTTCGGGCACTACCTCTCGCATCCTCTATAGGGTACTAGATTTAAGAACTATCCTAGGGTGTTTGTTTCCATGGAGTACTACACTACAACAAAAAAGCATTAAGACACCAGTTAATAGACTACATAGATTAGAAATATGTGTAGTCGTATGCTTTATATATGTAGTCTTAAATATATATATGTTGTCTTAAATATTTTTTCACGCACTAAGACTACACATATTGACTGGTGGTGTCTTAATGTGGTGTGAAACATGCTATTTTGTAAGGTAATTTATTATAAGACAACATATATAACAACATATGTAGTTATAATTTTTTTTTATGCACAAAGACTATAAATATGACAATATATGTTGTCTTAAATTATTGTAATATTTTTTTTCTTAAACATATGAAAATATATATTATGTATAATAGAATATATTATCTAATCAATTTATTTAGAAGCAACATATATAATTAGAATATGTTGTTACTCATACATTTGTGATTTTTTTAAAACTAATTAAACATTAAATATATAACAGTAAATCTTTTATTTTAATTAAATATGAAATAAATTTTTAAAAATTATAAAATTAAAGATTCAAATTTCCAAATATTTTTTTTTAAAAAAATTATGCAATAGATGAGAAAATTTTAATTATTATAAAAATTTTAAAATGAAAATTATTTATTAAAATGTAAAAGCAAATTTAACTAGTTATATAACAAATTCAGAAATACAATGTAGGAGTATTTTATATTTACTAAATAATAATAATTAAATAAAATTAACTAATCTATATTTTCTTATTTTCAAAATTTTTTACGTGTTTCCCTCCAAGTGTGAGAAACCCTAGTGCACTTCTCCCTCCGATGAACAAGCGAAAATGGTGCCTCATACTTCTCTGTTCTTGCACCAATCCAAAATGATGCTTCACGTGACTTTGACGACCGCCGACTGCGTCCCTGCTGCGCGATTCTGACGACCGCCGCCGGTGTCCGACGACAGCCGCCGTTTTCCCTGCCTGCTACGACCACTGCCTTGCTAAGGTTCCTCCTCTTTTCACATACTAGTGTAAGTAGTAATACTTGCGATTAATCAGTGTTATGTATTCGCCGTATTTCAATTTCAATTTATAATTCTTAGTTGTTTTTGAGTTTCTTGTTGTGAGTTGTGAATTTAGGGCGTACCACAAACCTTACTACTCTCTGTTCTCTACTTCCACATCTCACGGCTGCTCACTCACTTCAACCATTTCTACACATCCACCCACTCCATCCCGTCGCTTCACACTCACCATCACACGGCCACACCCCCATTTTTCTCCACACACGACTGTTCCCATTATTCCATTCATTTTATACATGTCATCTCTCTTGTGGGAATTATCAAGATACTCAAGCAAGGTATGTATTTCTAATTCTTACTTCAATTCAATCTTAGTTTGTTGTTAGAATAATATGCTTCTTGAAATTAAGCCTTAGGAGGCTGTTCTTTTTAGTTGATGCTTAGGTTTATAATTTTGTTGCTTAGTTTATGCTTTATGTTTTGAATAAATGATTGAATTGAGGGGAGAATTATGTTGTTGGGTTTGCTTGATTGAAATTAGGCATTGCAAAAGGCGATAAAATTCTTATGCTTTGAAAATGCATGCAAGGTGTTTGATAAAATGCTTAAGAGAAAATTTTGCCTCTTTATGTTTCATTGTTACTTGAATTGATGAGTGATTGTTCATTATAGAAGTTGTGGTGAATTGATGCATGAATTTGGATTAATTGTTGAAGGAAGGAAGTTGAATGAAAAGCAAGAATCATGAATCTTAAAAGTTGAAAATTTGGGCACATCAAGTGTTTGATGAAAAGCTTAAGTGAAAGTTTTTATGTTTTATGTGCTTCATTGCGTTATAAGTTAAGAACTTATGTTGATGGGAGAAAATGTGATGCATTGATGCATGAACTAAGTAGTGGAAAAGTGACGAAGTTAGTGGTGGTGTTTGGCGTTCCGGATGATGATCGCGAGTTCTGCCTCTGTTCCTCACTGGATCGCGTTCTATCGTGAAGCATGTTCTCTCCTTTTCTTTTTAATTCCATTATGTTCCGCCTGGCGTGGTGCAAAAGACGTGTGTTGGGAATGGGCTTTTTCTCAAAAATATAAGTAACGAATTGGGCTTCCTTTCCCATAATGGACTGCATCCTTCCACACGGTTCCATACATCAACTGCCCCACCAATTAATTAAATTGCATGATAAGGCAGCGGTGATGTGGCATGCATACATCATGTAGGTCATGGCTCAATTTTTTTCTAATTAGATTCTTATTATAGGCGTTGCTGTTGCTATTTTTTTTCTAAAGAGATTAAATTGATATTTATTTATTTAACTACATCAAAAATGGATAAAATTAATGCTGATAAATTATAAGGATAAAAAATGCTTCAAAAAATGCAAAAATTTATGTTTGGGGAAGAAAGTATCATTTGTTAGTGATGCTAAAAAATTTACTTTTATACTATTTGAAGAAAAAGTATTATCTTTGTGGGATTATGTCATTCTATACTATATTTTTTAAACTGAAAAATATGAATAAAGGTTTCAAACTGCTTATTTCCACAAATATGAACTGAGGTGGTGGTGTAGGAGCTTTAAACGTCTCTAAATTTTGTGATTGCAATTAAGCTGACTCTAAAAATATATAGGGCCATTGACTTTTGGTGCTCTCTTATTTCTTTCAGCTTGGTTTTTGGGTGTATGGATAAATAATTGATGAGTTTATTACATAATGCATTTATTTGGATTTCGTTTTGAATATTGAAATCAGCTCTGTCATAATTGGAATCCTTGATATTTAATGTATCTACTTAAAAATGCTTAAAGTATTGAGTATAGTTTCTTCTGTATATCAGTGTTTTTGTCCATTGAATGTGGATAATTGTTAGACAGTAGGTTTGATCTAAATGGTTGTGCTCAGAAACAAAATGAATTTGCAATTGCATTATTTTGGGGATTAAACTCTTTGCAATGATCTACTCTGTTCAGCACTGCATCTACGCTATTGCTAAGAAAGACTTCACTTTTTGTGACTGATGAAAAATCTAAATCAATGTTAAGATGCTGGGCAGTTTCCTATTTTCTAATTAATTAATACTAATATTTAGAGAAGGCTCTAGTTTTAGTTTCAAATTATGGATGTTAAATGCTGGGTGGTTTGTTTATTTTTAAGCCAGTAATATTGAACGATTTATAATAACATCTAGTGTGTTAATAAATTATACCCACTTAATGAGATTTCTCTTATTGTGTCTGTTTGCTCCAACTTTGGCAAGGGTATAAAGATGAAAATTGAGAGTTAAGTTGTAGGAATTGCTTGCTGTGTTAATTAATTATTAGAGAGAAGGCTCTAGTTTATGGGTATTAAATTCCTTGGTTGTTTATTTACATTTAGTTATTCATAAGAGAACAATTATATTATCTTCTAGTGTGTTAACAAGTTATTCCTGCTTAAAAGGTTTTCTTTTTGTGTATGTTCGCTCCAAGTCTCTTGCAAGGGTCAAGTGATGAAAATATTTGTTCTATGATATTTAATATAATTTGCCTTTTCTTTTATTGTGAGAAACTAGATCAATACTCTGATTGTTTTACGAAATCATTTAGGTCTTGGTTCTTACATCTGGTTTGTTTTCCAGGTTTCTTATTTTTTTTAAGAATCCGGAAGTCTCAGATATTGTAATTTTCAAGGCTTATCATTTCTTCAGGTATCCTGGGATGTTTCATGATATCATTGATAGAAAAATCATTATTTCAAGGTGTCAACAAATTCATATTCATTTTTTGCTTGCTGTGCAGGAATTTGGTTTTAATCCGTGTGATGTGTTTATAAAAATAGTAGTAATCGCTGGTGACTATGTGGATGTAAGAAACTTAAGTGATTTCTTAATATGTTTGTTACATGTTTTATTTTTCTATATCACATTTCTTAAATAGATTCCTTGGACAGGTTCACGGTGGAAAATTGGTGGTCAACAGCATAGTTCAGGATGAGGATTATATTTTGGAACCACTTGAGTATGAAATGGATCCAGTGGTAATATTTTCTTTTTGTTTCCAGTTTGAGCATTTCAATCATGCTTACGCCATCATATAAAATCAAGTAAAAACTTACCCATTGCCTTGTGTCTTCTGTAGCTTGTACCAGAAGGCTATGTATTTGTGTTGGGAGACAATCGTAACAACAGTTTTGACACTCATATCACTTCTTTACCAAAAATTTTTCAGTGCTTCTTGCAAGTTTAAGGATAATTATATACACAATCACTAATTCTCTTTACGAGTGTACGTCCTAATTAAAGGTCCAACTTCTGAATGAGATTGTTTCTAGGATTAATCTAACACATATAGGCAGGAAATAAAATGCAGTACAATTTAACTAGTAGGATATGCTAGATAGTGAAATTAGCTCAATTGGCCTAGATGGTTTTGGAATTTATGCAGTAGACTTTCAGATTTTAAATTGAAAGACGAGAATCTTTAACTCAAATTAAATAGGGAAGGGGATGACCGTAGAAAAATGAAATAGAAACTACAAAGAATTAAAAGTTTTGCTCAAGTATAAATGAGGGCATGCCAAAGCCTCAAATCCAATGATGAAGATGAGAATGATCAGTTATATAATGGAATATTTATCATTTATCTATACATAGACTCCTAAGCAACCTGATGCAAAAAAATGTGACTTCTTCATCATGCTATACATGAGAGACATTATCAATATAGATGGAGAGATTGACATGGGATTGATTCAATCATTGGTAATGAATATTTTATTATACATTTACATTTTCTTTGTAGTTGGAATTCTTTTTTTATTTTTATTACTGAATATTCTCATGTATAACACAGTTTTCATCTATTGATAACTACTCTAAATATGATATTGATGAAGTACGAGAAGAGTGGGCAGAATTCTTTCAACTTTATATAATGGATTAAAGGTAACCTAACTATGCATACTTTAAAATGTTATAAAATTGAATGATTTATTACTAATGAAATCTAGAAGTTCTGAGCTTGAGTGTGAAATTGAATGATTTGTTACTAATGAAATCTATAAGTTCTGAGCTTGAGTGTGTTTGCTTTGATTTCCTTTTTGTTGCTAGTAATTATTAATTAGTTGTGGTTTGAATCAATTTCGGGTTTTATTGGTTTCTGTAATGGTTGCTATTTAGTTTTGTTGCTTTCATGGATCAAATATTTTCGTAAGTTAATGTGAATTTTTTCTTGTAAATTTTAGTTGGTTATAATATATCTTATAGTAAGCTTATTGTAAATTTTTTAATCGAATTTTTACAAATTATGTGGATTTGCTAATTTGTTGTTGATCAGGTGGACGCTGATTTTAAAGGCCTCAATTTCTGGATTCATTTGTGTTGGTTAAAGCTCTATGCTTGTTGGTTTCTACTGTTTGTTCATTCAGTATGTGATCAATGGGTATTGACTCCCGAGTACTTCTATTGAACAAATACGATTTGCTTTATATCCTTACTCCTTAATGAGATGTATTTGATTTTTACCAACATTCGGGTTTGAGATATTTATTTAATGTTGTGTATTGTGGATCATATAGAATGTGTTTTTTTTTTAAATTTTATCAATTCCACAGGTTAATAAATATATTAATCAATAAAAAAATTAATAAATTTGACAACACATATATGTGTTATTTTAACTAAATAAGACAACATATATAATCAGTTGTCATTTAAAAAATTATTATGAATATAATTGCACAAAGACTACACATATAATTTGTTGTCATTTAATAAAGAGTTAATTAAAAAGATGCACAAAGACAACATATATAATCTGTTGTCTTTGTGCGTAATTTTAAAAAAAAAAGAAGCACAAAGTCAACACATATAATGTGTTTTCTTTGTGCGTCATTTTTAAGCACAAAGACCACATATAATGTGTTTTCTTTGTGCGCCTTTTTTAAGCACAAAGACCACATATTATGTGTTTTCTTTGTGCGTCTTTTAAAAAAAATGCACAAAGACTACACATTATATGTGTAGTCATAAATAGACTCTAAGACAACAGGAGCTTTGACTACATATCATTTTTCCTAAAATAAGCTAATGGACAACAGATTATATATGTTGTCTTAATGTTTTTTTGTTGTAGTACTCTAAGAATTTTTCTTTTGATCCTTAAGATTATTCCTTCATCATCCTTATCATCCCTCAAGTCACTACTCTCTTTAATTAAGCTTTATTGGCTATCAAAAGAATGGATTTAAAGATGCTCAAACGGGCTGACAAAGGATTTAATGAATTCAGATAAAGAATATGGGAAAAATGGGCTAAATATCAAATATGGCCTAACATCATTTCCATGTGGATAACTCAAGTGCATTTCCTTCATCAATTTCAAGGGCATATGAATTTTAGGCACAATATAAACAATATAAGCTCACATGTGGATAACCAAAACCAAAACTCAATCCTTCCACTCTCATAAATTAACAGCAAACATAAAAATTAGAATAAGGAAACGAGGGCACCTGATATATCCTTCAATGTATGCACGAGCTCCTTGAGTTGTTCAACTCGGTCAGGTCAAAGCCTCAGTGTAGAACTCATTTTTCCCTCTTTTACCTTTTTCTATCATTAAAACTCAAGCACACCTCATCATCAAAGATTCATCAATAATAATATAGGAGAACTATAAAAGACTCAATTGACTATCTAATCGACTCCACACACTAGACACACTAACACAACACATTAAACATTAGGTAAGTTACAAAAAATCGACACACCAACCCCAGTTAAAATATTAATATGCCGCAAAAAATCAATTCCCTAACAAACAAACAAGCAACCAAAGGAAAAATTATACTCTTGGTGCTCATACGACGAGGTAAGTACATCACACCCCCAAACTTAGTAAAAACGTAAGTTAAAACTAAGTTTGAAAAGAGATGTAATTGCCGAAACGTGAGCACCTCAAATATAATAAATCCTCACTGACACGAAAGAAATAATAAAGTAATAAAAATGGAAGGGCAAGCCTCCAACAGGTGTTCATATTTAACATCAGAGAGTCACAACGGATGTAACCTTTTGAACTACTAGATAGGAGGACGGTCTTCTCGCATCCTAACCTTCAAATACTTTCTTTCCCTCTTCTTGTCTACTCTCAGCATCTCGCCTTTCTTGGTCACAAGTATATGATCCATGGAATTACCTTCCTCCCATGGCTGTCTAGACACCTCCATGTTAATCTTCCACTCAAATTCAGAATCATATGTCCTATTAAAATCAAGATTAAATAATGGAATGAGTCTGGTCGAACGGAGGTTCTGTAATCTGAACTTGATTTTTCTGCTCAACAGGTGTTGGTTCGATCGAAGTTCGACTAGAAAAGTCTGGTAGAACGGAACCGCTTTGGTCAAACAGTAAATTAGAAAACAGAGCATCATTTTTTTATTTTTCCAAAAACTATTCGACCATAATTCGACCATTAGGTCTGATCGAACTGCGCGAGTCTGTTCGAATGGGGGCCCTGCTCTCTTTGTTTTCATCCACATGCTTTATCGGACCTTCATACTATGTCCCGAACCTCAATGTGATGGCATGGCACTCTTTTGGGTTCGTTCTATCTTGAGACGGGAACATTCTTTTCTCCAATGTTTGTGTCAATTGATTCACGTTCCTGGCCATCTACCCCATAATCAAGGTAAGGTCTTTCAACTGCTTAGATAAATCTGCATGATCAACATTCATTCTCGCTTAGATGCGGTCAACCCTTGCATCATTCTCAGCCATGTATCGATTGAAGGTATCTTCAACACTCTTCACTTCGTGCTGCTTCATACTAGGTTCTCTTTGTGTCAACTCTATAATCTGCTTCAGCTGAGACTCTAGTAGCTTGTTGATGTTAGCTAGACTAGAGACGATCTCATCATCTCTATTCGGCTTCACCACTTGATGTTCAACTTGAGCCACATTAATCACTACATAAGTTCCTCCAACTCTCTTCGTAGACCAATCACGTGAATTCATAGAGATGTCATCAAATAACTTTTCTGCTTCAAGTGCTGTTTTAGATAACAGCGCTCCACCTGATGATGCATCAATAAGAATACGTATCTCACAATCCAATCCATAATAGAAGATACTTATGTACTGAGCCTTAGACATTTCATGATGTGGACACCTCCTGAGCATGTCTTTAAACCTGTCCCATGCCTCATGAAATTTCTCACCCTGATTCATAACAAATTGGGTGATGTCTTGCTCCATTCTAAAGATCCTTGAGGGTGGCATGTATCTCTCTAAGAACTTTTACTGCAGTTGATTCCATATAGTGCAATCTGTGGCATCAAGAGTCTCACACCAAGCTTTTGTTCTATCAATTAAACAGAACTTGAATAGGGCGATTCGTCTAGCATTATCATTAGTTCCAGCACTCTTTTGAGTGTTTGCATAACCAAGAAATCTTTTGAGATGATGATATGGATCTTCAAAGCAACCTCTAGAAAAGTGATTCTTTTTCACCATGTTGATAAGAGCGGGATGTATCTCAAAATCATCATCCTCCCCCCTTGCTCCTATCAACCCCATGTTGCCAATTCCATTGTTCGTGAAAATTTCACGTATGGCAACATTATTCAGATTCTCCCTTGCTCTGGCCATATCTAGCTCAATGTGTTATTCTTTCTTTTCCTTCCTCTCCTTTTCCTAGTGCACAAGTACCTCAAAAAAATTTAAAGTTAGATAGAATTAAATAATCACAAATAAAAGTCTTAATCAAACTAGAAATAATAAAATCAATAATAACAGTTGTTCCCAGGCAACGGCGCCAAAAACTTAATACGTATTTTTTTCACGCAAAATTAATTTTCCAAGTATTAAGTATATCAGTTGCAGCTTAAGCAAGCGACCAAGTTAAATATCGAACCCAAAGGACAACGTATTATCAATTTAATTAATAACTAAATTAATTAAGACGAATGACAATAAAAGTTGGGATTTTAATTATTAAACTACTAAACAGAATTACAAAATAATAAATAAAATAAATTAAACACTAGAAGAATACGAAAGTGAACCAAGAATGGAGAATATGTAGCCCTAAGATAAACAAGCTTCACTCATTAATATCCCTTTCGTGTATCAATGTCCGACTCTGCCTTGTGGAATATAGACGCATCACTAAGCCATGCAGATCTACTCTGTAGACCCAAGTAAATATGTGTATAACACATGTGAATAGCCTTGGAGCAAGAGATATAATTTCACCCCCCTTTCTAGGTACTATCAGTATAAATTATTTCCCCCTAGGATTGGTACTCTAACCCGATATGATCTCCCTTTATACGTACTATAAAATTAACCTATTTATCCTGCTTATTAACCCGAATTCAATTATATTAATAAACATTCATATATGACAGTTCTAATGAAGCTTCGGAGTCCCTTCACTTAGAATCATAACATAGAATTTGCTCAGCAGTGAACACACTCAATCAATAACCAAAATATATATTCAGACTCTATATAACAGTTAATGATGCACAAAATAACTCTGAGTATAAAATAAAAATGCATAGTCATATACAAAATAAATCCACAAGTAGTGTTGTACGGAGTATACACATAAGTTCAATTAATTCATAGAAATCTTCAAAACCCTAGATCTACCAAAAGAGTTCTGCCCATGATGTTACGAAGAACAATCATGGGGGTTGGATAGATCTTACCCATATGTCTGGAAAATACAAGATAAATTAGAAAACGATAAAACCCTAGATGTGGGCGTCGTCGCGTCTTTCTGCGTCTTGAATCTTTCTCTTGGTTCTCCTCTTGATTCAGCAGACGAATCTTCAAAGTGATGGATGGATGGAAGAAAGGATGTGGATGATGGTTGGGGGATGATCCCTCCTTGTGGGGTGTAGGATGATTGTGTTGCTTCACATATCAATAATGATGTGATCTGCATCTCTTTTTATACTTGTAAGCTCCCTAATGGACTTTGGATGAGTTTTTTCTTGGAAAATACGCAAAAACACGCAGGGGGTGTAAAACCCGTCGAAATCAGAATTTGCATCCTAGTTCGACCAAAGTGGTTCTAGTCGATCTGGAAGGCCTTGGTCGAACTGGATGTCTGTGAGCTAAAATTTCCAATTAGACTTGAGTTTTGTAGTTCAACTTGGCTTCATTTGGTTGAACGACATCTCCTTGGTCGAACTACAGGTCAAGTTACACGCGTAGTCTTACCGTTTTGCGCATAACTTTCACATTTAAACTTCGATTTCAGTGATTCTTTCTCTCACGTGATCCTCTCTTCCTTAGCTTTATATCCATATAAAGAATTCACAAAAACTCTAACATTTGAAGTTATAACAAGTCATAGAAAGTGACACAGATGTTCTGTTCTGCACAGCTTGCGCGATGTCACTATTTTGATCATAACTTTCTCGTTTGGACTCTGATTGAGGTGTTCCTTATGCCAAAACAACCCACTCTTCTATACCTTTACAATCATGTATCACGCTTCTATTTTTTAGATCCACATGAATAAAGAAAAATTACAAAAGTTGAACGTGAGTTTTTCAGCATTACTACACAAGTTGCATATTTTCTCCAACTTTGCAGTACTTTTGATCATTTTTCCACCCAAAACACAATAAAACACCTCAAACGCACCTTTTCTCACATATATCAAATATAAGACACTTGTACTAATATATGACAACAATTCTCATTAAAAAGGTGTTGAATTGGACACTAAAACACGCTTATTTTCACTCTCATCATCGTCTTCTATCTCTAGGATGAGGAAATCCACAGAAAAGACCAGCTTCTCTACTTTCACAAGTAAATCTTCTATCATACCCTTCAATAAAGTCATGGACCTATCTACCAATTATAGAGCCACTGTCATGGGAGCAAGCTCCTCCAAAGTTAGCTTCTTGAATATAGATAAGGGCATCAAGTTGATGCTTGCACCAAGATTGCACAAAGCTTTTCGTGCCGGCCCCTTTCCAATCTCACATAGAATCATGAAGCTTTTCGAATCCTTTAACTTTGCTGGTAGCTTCCTCTATATGATCGAGCTGCAATTTTCGGATAGATTGACAGTTTCAACCCCGTTCAAGCTCCTTTTTTTCAATATGATATCATTTATGTATCGGGCATTATATGGCATCTCCATGATTGCTTCGAAAAAAGAAATGTTCAAGCATATCTTGTTCATTATATCCTGGAATCTCTTGAACTTTTCTTCCAATCCCTTCTGTACTAACCTCAAAGGAAATAACAGAGGTATCTTTGTCTTAGGGATGGCCCATTCGTGATGGTCAACCTCCTTCGCTTTATCCTTCTCGGCTCTTAATCTCTTAGCTCTTTTCCACTTCTTCTCCACTATCTGCTCAATATTATGCTCTTGTGATGGTATTGGAGTGTTCTGAACAATATGCGTAGCATTCAGTACATAAACGGGCGATGGTTGCTACTGCTCGACCACAGCTCGACCAGAGTGGTCTGGTCGAGCTAGGTGGTATAGGTCGAGCTGGAATTCTGAAAACTGAATTTGTCTGTTCAGTTCAGAAAGTGTTGGCTCGACCATAGCTCGACCAGTGATGTCTGGTCGAGCTAGGGCTCTGTAAACTGAACACGTCTTTTTAGCTCACCAGTAAGCAGATTGATCGTAGCTCGATCAGAGTGGTCTGGTTGAGCTAGAATGTATTGGTCGAGCTGCAAGTCCGAAAATAGAGCATCGTTTCTCTGTTCTGCAACATGTGGCTCGACCATAGCTCGACCAAGAGGGTTAGTCGAGCTGTGGTCAAGCTAGTTCGTGCTACCTTTGTATTTGCCCACCGGCTTTATTGAACCTTCATACTACATCCCGAACCTCAGTATGATGGCATTACAAGATTTTGGGTTCATAATACTTTGAGAGAAAACTTTCCCTTCTCAATTGTTTGTGTCAACTTGCTCACATTCCCTGCCATCTCTCCCATTAACAAGGTGAGGTCTTTCATCTTCTTGGATAACTCATCATGATTTGAATCTATCTTTACTTCCAAATGATCCACCCTAGCATCATTCCTAGCCATATATTGATTCTCCATATCCTCAAAACCAGGTTTTCCTTCTTCAGTCTTAGCACCAGGATCAACACCAATAGGAGGTTGGATTACCGCATTAGGATTGCTCCATGAAAATTCCGGCCTTCTTGGTTGTTGATAATTATCCTGGGGACCACGATTATTGTAATTCCCTTGGTAATTCATGTTTCCTTGATTTTGATACCTAGTCCCTTGAATACTTTGCCCCATGGCATAGTTTACTTCTTCTAGTTCCTCTTGGATCGATTTATCTTCACCAACCTCCTGCTGCTGCATAATTGGTACTCTCTGAGATAACTTCGTAATCTGCTTTTGCTGAGATTCTAGTAGCTTGTTGATATTGACCAAGTTAGAGACGATCTCGTCTTCTCTACTCGACTTCACCATAGTGTGTTCAACCTGCGCTACCTATCTAAGAACATAAGTATCCCTCACTCTATCAGTAGGCCAGTCTCTTGAATTCATCAAAATATCCTCAAAGAGCTTTTTGGCCTCAACGGGTGTCTTAGCAAGTAATGCTCCACTTGATGAAGTATCAAGTAGAACACGAGAATCACAATCCAACAATCCAACCCATTGTAGAATACATTGATATATAAGCTTTTGACATTCCATGCACCTTTTAAGCATGTCCTTGAATCTATCCCAAGCTTCATGGAACTTCTCTCCGTGATTAATCACGAAAATTGATGAATATCTTGTTTCATTTTAAACACATTTGAAGGTGGCATGTATCTCTCCAAGAATTTCAACTTCAGCTGGTCCCATCTATTGTAATCAGCTGCACTAAGAGTGTCATACCAATCTCTTGCTCTTTCAGTGAGCGAGAATTTAAACAAAACAATCCTCTGTGCATCCTTATGATCTCCTGCGCTCTTTTGTGTACTTGCATAACCAAGGAACTTATTTAGATGCTGTTGAGGATCTTCAAAGGTCCCCTAGAGAAAGAGTTTCTTTCTATCATGCTAATAAGAACGGGGTGAAGATCTAAATCCGCATCAGCTTTACGCACTCCTAAAAGCCCCAAGTTGCCCCCTCCATTGTTCTTAAAGATTTCACGGATGGCAACATTGTCTGGATTTGCCATCTCTTAGGACATGTTGACTGCTTCTGCTTCCGACTTATTTTTGGGTTTCAGCTATAATCTTTTCTGAGTTCGGCACTTCAACTTCAACTCCTAGGTCAAAAGACTCGGTTGCTTCAACGTTCTTATTCTTCTTTTTCTTAGCCTTCTTCTTCCTTGACAATGCTCCAATTTCTGGATCAAAAGGCTCTAATGTTGCTCCCTTCGACCTAGTGTGCATACACCTAAGAAAAATTAAGTGTTAGAAATTAAAGAGAAGTATGGAGTAGTTTCACTTAAACTCGAAATAATAAAATTGATAATGACAACCGTCCCCGAAAATGATGCCAGAAACTTGATGGGCATTTTCTCAATACACAATTAATCCCCAAATATGAATGATGCGATTTTAGCTTAGATAAGCGACCAAGTTATATATCGAACCCTAAGGACAGTTGATTATCAATATATTATTATCTTAGTTAACTAAAACTATTACTTGGCAATTTAATTGGAGAATGATTATTAAACTAATGATTAGAATAATTAAATAACAAATAAAATAGAAACAATAGAGAATAAACGAGAGTTAATCAAGTGAGAAAATAGGTAACTCTTCGGGCCATCCAGTTTCACTAATTAATCTCCCTTCCATATATCAATGTCCGACTCTGCCTTATGAATATGGACGCATCATTAATCTATGCAAATCTACTCTACAGACACAAGTAGACAAACGTGTAATACGTGTGAATTACCTCAGAGCAAGAACATAATTTCACCGTCCTTTTTAGGTATTATCAGTATCAATTATTTCCCGTGCCCTTAGTACTCTAACCCGATATAATCTCCCTTTATAGGTACTATGAAATTATCCTCTTTATCCTACTTACTAACCCGAATTCAATTCAATTAATACGTATTTATATAAGATAGTTCTAATGAAGCTTCGGAGTCCTGTCACTTAGAATCATAACATGGAATCCTGTTCAGCAGTGAACGCACTCAATCAATAACCAAAAGAAATATTCAGACTCTATTCAACAATTAATGATGCACAAAACTACTCTGAACATGGATTAAAAACGCATAGTCTTATATAAAATAAATCCACAAGTAGTGTTGTACGGAGTTTATATATGAAAGTTCAATAAACTAGTAAAACCTTCATAAACCCTAGAACTACCAAAGCGGTTCCAGCCCATGACGCTTCGAAGAACGTTCATGGTATTTGGATGGATCTTACCCATAGTCTTGAAAATTACAAGAAAGATTAAGTTGTGAAATAAACCCTAGATATAGGCACCGTCACTTCTCGCTCCATCTTGAATCTTCACTTGGTTCTCACTTGATTCGCTGCACAAATCTCTCTCTACAACTACGTAGGTTGGAGTTAGGGTTTGGATGTGGTGTAGGATGGATGTGGAATCTAACTCCCTTTTTGATGTGGTCAGCATCCCTTTTTATACTTGTAAACTCTCCTTATGGACCATTATTGGGCTTTTTCGTGAAAAACACACAAATGCATGCACTGGAGGTGAAATCCCGATGTTTCAGCATTGACATGTCCCATCTCGACCAGACTGTTCTTGGTCGAGCTGGACCCCTTGGTCGAGCTGCATGTCTGTAAACTGAAATTTCATCTTCCGCTCAGCTCGACTTAACTGCCATAGATCTACCGAATCTCCCTTGGTCGAGCTGCACGACCTTGGTCAAACAACAATGCTGTAAGCAGAATGCCTCCAGCTCGACTTCCCTCATGTAGCTCGACCAGACTGAGCTTGGTCAAGCTACGCTTTTGTGGTCGAGCTACACCTCGAAAAACTTATTTTCCAATTCTGAGAACTTCTGACCTGTTTTCCTGTAAAAATATGCTCAAATAGCCTCAATAGTATTTGATTCGTGGATTTTCCATAAATATTCCGATTTGTCTTGATAATAGACCAAATCGTACTCAATTTCCACACAAATCGAAGCTCAAAATACGTGAATTATCACTCTCATCAGGGTACTCAAAAATCGATCCGATACCCACCCCTAAATCAGAGAGGCGGTGGTGCGGAAAGAAGACGTTGAGTGGGAATCGGGGAAAAAAAGACGGTGAGTGAGAAGAGGAAGCAAAGTGCTAAGAACATGAGAAGATTATTGAATGGAATGAAATTAGGTATTCATATTCCTTATATATACTGGGTTAAATATTAAATTGGGTAGGATTGACCTGATTGGAACTTAACAACTATTAGTTTTTGCCTTTATTCTTTATGTTTAAAGTTTATTATATACTAATATAGTTATTAATTAATTTTAATTCAATTAGAATTAAATTCGGATTTATAACCCTACAAGATACACTTAATCGATATCAAAATAATTAAGAGCAATTATATCAATAAATGAGAATATATCATTTAATATATTGTTAGTTGAGTTAATCTCTTATAAACCTGATTTACATTATAAACCATTATAAATCCTGTGATCCTCTTAGTTTAAACACCCTACCAATACAGAGAGTATATATGATTGAAAGGATGACCACATGTTTTACACCGTCAACTCAATTTACACAAGTATTGGTGATTGTCAGTATTTCTAAATTTTTTTCTTAGTCCACTTAGGAGTTCTTCTATGGCCCCTTCGTGACACTAATAAGGCCACTTAGGAGTTCTTCTAATAAGGCCATTAGGAGTTTGATCAACAATGATCAATTACTCAGTATAATTTTTTCGAAGGAGCATTGAAGATTAACACTTATGTGAGGCCATTGTAAAATCATTTTACATTTTTTAAATTAATGTGTCTGACATGATATGATACAAATTCACATGTAAATCTTTCTATTTAAGAATTATAAAGATAATTATACCCTTACATATTCTAAATCCTAAGAATAAACATTAAATTTGATGAGTAATATATGCCACAAACCACTATGATTCACATAACTATGTGAATACTGTTCACACACTATTTGTCCTTTTAAATTAGTTATTTATTTTTTTATTAAAAATATTATTACTTTTCATAAAAAAATGTTAACATTTTTTATTTATACAAAAATTATTTACTCCCTCCGTCCTACCCAAAGAGCCAATTTTTTTCCATTTTGGGCGTCCCACCCAAATAATCTCATTTCCTTTTTTATAAACATGTGATCCACACACACCAACTAATACAATTAAAATATGGGCCCACACTCCCACTAATACAACTACATGCTACATATTAAATAATAATATTTCTTAATCCACGTGCAATAAGCAAAAACTACTATTTGGATGGGACGGAGGGAGTATGAAATAATATACTGCACCACTGTTATTTTTTATTGATTCGAATATATTTTTTATTAAAATATTATCAATTCTTATCATGTCACAGTAGTTTTCCCGTGAGTTGGGCTCATATGCAAACTGTATATTAATTGTTGAGACATTCTCTTGTGAGTCGGGTCGTCCCATCACTAAAGTATACTCCCCCGTCACACAAAAGTTTGCATGCCTCTTCTGGCACGGAGATTAAGAAAAGTGATAACTTTTAGGAGTATTATGATATTTTATTGGCAATAAAGAAATGATAAAGTATGTTAGGTAAGGTGCTTTTTTATAAATGTGCAAACTTTGTGGGACAACCCAAAATGGAAAGTGTGACATCTGAAATGGGACGGAGGGAGTACTTATTGTATAGATAAAGTATGTTTATTTGTAGTTAAAGTATGTCAATATTGAATCATATTATAGTATATTAAAATCATACTTTAATGCATAGTCTAACATACTTTATCTATATAATAGACATACTTTAACACGTCTCACCAACCGTCTCACGTAAGTAATGTCTCACGAAAGATTTTGTCTTAATTGTTTAACACTTTTTTTTAAAAAAAATGAAAGCTTGATTTTGTATATAAAAGAAAGAAAAATCAAATACTCCCTCCGTCCGCTTCTAAGGTATCCATTTTATTATTTTTGGCGTCCGCTTCTAAAGTATCCATTTCCCCTATTTAGTAAAAAAATACACAATATGACCCACCACTTCCCTCTAATACAATTATCCACTTTATGTATATATATATATAATAATACTCCTTAATTCACGTGCAAAAAGCAAATGAATACTTTAGAATTAGACGGAGGGAGTATATATCAAGCCCGACCAATCTTGCCGGATTTAAATCTTTCCAGCCCAAACTCTAAGAAGCCCAAATAAAGCCCAATTTGTTTCGCGTTTCGGCGTGTCGCTGCCATAGCTGAAAATTTTTGTATTTCCATTTCCCGATATCTTCTTTCCTCCTGTACTGAGTACTGAATATATATATATTGAACTTCTCTTTCTCTCTCTCACACACAACACGCGCGACGCAGACCCGAAGCTGAATTCGTATTTATATCAATACTTCTGTTCGTCGGTAAGATGGTCTATTGCTCCAAAAATTTAGGCGGATTTTGGATCAGATTCTTCTGTAATTTGGGTTCTAAAATGTCTTAACCCGATGTGTAATTCTGTCTAATTTTTGGCGAGAATCCGATTGATAAGCGGGTCAGGTTGGTATTAGGGTTTATTTTAGTAGGATTTGTTTGACCCATTTGGTAAAAATATCACCGGGTCGATTCGTTGCTGTCTTAATATTCAGTTGTTTCGGGCTTGCAGTAAACAGCGTGATTCGTTTGGGAAGGAGGAGCATTATTAATTATTATCATTCCACTATTAAAACTATCGCCTGTTAAAACCAAACAGCAGACGAACTATATTTCGGGAGAGAGACTGGTAAATCAAGCAGGAAAGGAGTAGAAATGAAGAAAGAGAAGGGAGTGGTAATCGAAAACCCTAACACTAATGAGGAAGAAGAAGATGATAAATTTGATCATCAAAATAAAATTGCACACTCAGCTGGTCTCCCATTCTCCACTCGGAACGCTTCATCCAAATACGATTTTGTTAAGGTCTCGAAATCAGGATCAAACTATTGTTATCTTCTTCATTTATTTCATAATAATTGAAATTTCTACTTTTGTTGAGTAATTATGCATGTCTTCTCATGTTTCTTTTCGTTTTTCCAGGTGAAGGTGTGGTTGGGTGATAATGCCGATCACTATTACGTGCTATCCCGATTTTTGCTTAGCCGAATGTTGACTGTAACAAAGGTAAAACCATATTTTACCGTTTCATCAAATTTTTGCTTGCTTTCTTTTGATAATTTGAAGTGTTGTCTTCTCTGATTATGGATTAGTAATCAGTTTGTTCTGAATTGCAGATTCCGAATCACGTGGCTATTAAGATTGCTCTTGAACTCAAAAAGTTGCTCATAGATAATAGCCTTCTCGACGTGTATGTTCGATTTTGGCATATAAAATTTACGTTCTTTTTTTTTTGTGAAATCCCATTCTTTTATGCTTGTTTTTACTTTAAGTTAATTATTTACAGCTCACAGAACGACCTCGAAGCTAACCTATTTAAGGTGTGTGCTTTCACATCCTTTGCATTCAGCATTTTTGTTTTGTAAACTAGAAGACATTTGACTAAAGATGAAACAATTTGAAGGATGCCATTAATGGTTTGAATGAAATCTTGATCTTGCACTATTCATGGTAACTAATGCGCCAACTATGGCGTATCTTATTAGTCTCTTTGTTGCACTCTTTATGAGAAGGCATGAACAGAGTCAGGATATCATCTACACTTCTTTAGCTTCTCTTCAAAATAGAAAATTTCAAGACTGTCTGATTCTTAAATGGTTCTTAGATCTATCTTGTGTGTTTTACATTATTATGCTACGTTTGATGCTTTAAATGTTGATTGATTGGGTGCATAATTATTCCTCACACTTATATAGCTTATGGAGCGACGAGGTTATGGAGAAGAGTATATAAACCGCTACAAAATGATGACACGGTCAGTTACTGTTTTCCTCTTAATTTTCATGAATAAAATGCTCAATATGATCATTCTGTTCACACCTGCCTTTGAGTCTTTTATGCAGTAAAAGCTTTAGAAAATGTTCAGTATTAGTTTGGGGTGTTTTGAAAGAAGAAAAAAAGATAATTGCTTATTAGAAATGTAGGCTGAGGGAAACTGGTGGATTTGTGGGGGGGTGTAGAAACATCCTTGACCGAGTTGAGTTGATCATAAAAAATGATGTACATTGTGAAAAGTGTTGAATAGTTCAAATTATTGATTGTCGTAGCCTCATAGATGTCTATATCTCTTATATAGTTTTGCATTAAGTATTGTTGTGTTTGTGTTGTTACATCAAGGTAATGACTGAAAAAGAAACCAACTGTACTTCTTATACCTTATTATTTAGTGGGGGATGATATATAAAGGAATTGCTTGGTTTAGGGGTATGAAGAAGAGTGAATGGGAATGTAATAAAAAATATTGCTTGGTTATATAGAATGGTACGGAATAATATTTTGACGTCACAGTTGTTGGCAATGTGGCCAAACCTCAGAAATTTGATAGGAAAGAAAGTCATTCCCCATTTCTATCAATATCATTTCCTTTGAATTAATATCCTTAACGTTGAAATGCTTCTTCGTTTTCTGCTAACCTTTGCCTTTCTATCTTAATTTTCTCTTTCTAGATTTCACCATCAAAGAGTACCATTGGTAATTCTTGTATGTGGTACTGCATGTGTTGGAAAGTCTACTATTGCCACTCAACTCGCTCAAAGGCTAAATTTGCCAAATGTGTTGCAGGTGAACCTCTTTAATTGTTGTATACAATTGCTTAGAGCATTCCTTTTTTTTTTCCTTCTAAATTCTTATACTGCTGTTTAATGCACTTGCATTGTGTTAATGTCACAGACAGATATGGTGTATGAATTACTGCGCACGGCAACAGAGTACGTAACTGTTCAGCCTATTGAGTTTATGTTAACAGTTGACAGTTTTATGGAAATTTTCGCTGAAAGCTAGTTTGCTATCTGAAATTTTAATGGCAATTTATAGTGTGCACCCGGGTGCACCTAAAAATAGAGTGCACCCATATACAAATATAAACAAAAACATATACAATTAAGAGTAAAAATATATACAATTTAATTGTTAATTTTTTTAATGAAAATTTGTATATAATATTCAATAAAAAGTTATACACATATGAATGTTAGTTTTTTTAATGAAAACTTAATGTGAAAAAAGTATACAATTATTACAAAACACGTATACAAAATAGAATAATATGTATACAAAATAGAATAAAAAGACATACACATATGGGTGCACCCTTGCACCCGGGTGCACCCAATATACACTCAATTTTAATTTGTTCATATCTTACCTATTTGGCCTTAAATTAGTGCTAAGTTCTACAATCAAAGTAAAAAAGTCATTAAAGAATTATTATGTAGAGTATACCTAAAAAAGTGCTAATTTATTTCGAAGACGTTTTTTTGCTTTATCCAATTGTGGATGATCAAATATATCTCACTACTTCTGTGGTGGTACAAAATCATCGTATTGCCATGATGTTAAACTGTTTCTTTTAAAGAAGTTTTTTATGTTGTGCTGCATAATATTAAATTTATTGGTGCTCCTATGGTTTCAACTCAGTGCACCATTAACATCTTCCCCTGTATGGGCACGAGATTTCAGCTCCTCCGAGGAGTTAATTACTGAATTTTGCAGAGAATGTCGAATTGTTCGTAAAGGTACTACAATAGCTCCATTATTGTTGCCTAAATCATTTCAAGGACTGTGATAAGTGCTTGCATCATTTGTGTTCCAAATAGGTTTGGCCGGTGATTTGAAGAAAGCAATGAAGGATGGGAAACCAATAATTATTGAGGTAAATCACACGTGTCTAGACAGTATTGCTATTATCTGATTTAAATACTTGGTTGCACCTTTCTATATTTCTTGTTTCTGTACTGAGTAGTAGACATTGATGATTTATCATAAATGTGTGGACTGTAGACAGACTTTAACTATAATAAAAGCATTTATACTTTAAAAAGCATTTGGATGGCACTTTTTTGTAGTGAGGATAAAATGGAACCTTGATTTTCCTTGTCAATGATTTTTGTTTATTGTTCTATATGATATACAAGTTTCTATACATCAGCATCTGTAAGTGGAAACAAAGAATATTAAAACCTAATTATTTGACTATTACACTGTTTAAGGTATTTTACAGTCTGATATTGGCTGATGTAATTATTGGATCTGACAAAAAATTTTCTTACACTAGATCAATGAAGTATCAGTCATATTTATTTAATGAAAAGCAGTTTGGTAATATTCCATGGTCACATCCATTAGCGACTTAAAGACTTTTTTTCCTTATTCTTATGCGCAATATGATAATGGGAAGTTGGTTATGGTCTCCAAATCATTCCTCAACAGTACCATTTTGTCTTTATATACATATAGAATTTTATTTTATTTTTGGGAAACAGTGATTTTTTGTCAGAGTGCTTTGTTTTCATTCTTGAATATATATATATATATATATATATATATCAAAGTCCTGTTCTCAACATGGAATATGGAATATCATTATTTAAACCAGACTGCAATAAACCAGTTTCTTGTACATGTAGTCTGATTAACTCTTTAATTGCTTTAATTTTCCTCTATAGTGGAGAATATTTGTGGGTATGAATAAAACATGTAATATCTAATCAAATGAAACAAATAGGTCTACAAGCATGTATTGTAAAATGAAATAATGCCTGCATTTGGACCTGAGTTAAAAAATATAAACGTGCTCTGATCTGATTTAGCTCTAATGAGCTTGACTTGAGACCTTCCAAACAAAAGATAGCTGCACAAATGTAGCTAGATCGAAATACAAGAAAAGGCAGAGAGATCAGCCAATAACATGCATTATTTGGATGGTGTAAAACTTATGATCTCTCTCTTATGCATCCATAGTTGTTAAAAGCGAGAAGCGCACCCCGCACGGACCCCTAGGTGCGCCTGAGGCGCAAGGCGCGCCTGAGCTACATTTTGCCCAAAACTGAATTTTCAATGTATATACACAAATATATCCTAGTTACAATTATATTACCTATCTAAACTAAGGTAAAAATCACATAACATCACATAATGATACATAATAACTCATAATAGCATTATAACACATAAAACATACACACAAATAAAGTTCAAGTAGGCGGCAGATGGTGGAGGTAGGCGGTGGAGGTGAAGGCAGCGCACCTTTTTGTCTTTGTTTTGAAAGTTCAAGTACTAAAACCCTAACACTAATTCTCTATTTGTTTCATTTTATAAGTGGGCTGTCCATTTTTTATCTTAAAAACGTGTAAACCCTTTAACAATTGAGTAGCAACTTCAAAAAACTTAAAAAAAAGGATGTTGAAGAGGCGCGCCTAAGGCGCACCAAGGCGCGCGCCTTTGATACATGAGCCTGGAATAGCAAAAAATCAACAATCTAGGCGCAGACCCATGAGCCTGAGCGCCTGAGCGCGCCTTTAACAACTATGTTGCATCTCATACTGTCAGAACTATAATTGTTGTTTATTATTTGTCAAGAAAATAAACAAATACATTGTATGATTGGAGATGATACTTGAGATGATTTTTGTTTCAGAAAAATGTTCATACAACCTTTGGATGGAAAAGAAAGCACTGTTGCTGAAAGGTGTAAAATTTTTAAACTGTAGTAAAAAGAAGACATAAAAAGGGAAAGAATAGAAACGGAAGTTAAGATTAAGGTAGCAGTATCCATCCATACTTGGTTGAAAAAACTGTAGTAACATCTGTTTCCAGTGTCATGATTTCTGTCCGCTCCGCCACGGTCTACTTGTTCATTTTTCTCCTTGTTTTACTCCTTTTTTTTGTTATATTCTTCTGGAGTGTGGCTTATAACAAATGGATACATTATTTAATATGTTTACTAATTTTTAACAATCACAGGGCATACATTTGGATCCTAGTATATACTTGATGGATGATGAGAAAAAATCGTCAGCCACTGTCCCAGCAAAAGATGATGAGAAGTCCTCTGGAAAAAGTAAAAACGAAAGCTCAGCTGATACTCATTCTATGGTTCCATGTGCTGATCAACAGGATGGCAATTCCGGCAATCATGTCGCTAGGTCTGGGGAAACAATATCTGGTGTGGATGTGGTTACAGGTGCTTTAAAAAGTGTAGATATAGGTAGTAGCTCACTTGACTGTAAAGGTGAATACTACCTTGCTTTTTTCTCCCCTTTCAAGTTTCTGATTGATCCATCTCTTGTGCTCTTTTTAAAACAATTATCTCTCTTTAGTCCTTTTTGTTTTTGTTGTTTTTGCATTGGGTATCATTTTGTTCTGTATCTGAACTTCTAACACTATAGTCGCAGGTGAAACGGTGAAAAATGCTGATGTTATTCAGACACCTGCTGTAAAGAAAGACAAGTTTGGTCCAGAACCCATTATTATTCCTATAATCCTAAAAATGGCTGAATTTGATCATAAGGTATGTCAAATGTTGCTTTGCTATTGATGGTTATCCATATAACCCTGATTCAAGGCTAGCTGCTATTTACCACGAAGCTATCTTTTTTTATTGTGACCTCTAGATTCCAGAAACCTCATGCATCAAGGTTATAGAAATGTGAAAACCTTATTTTGGCATGTGTTAGAATGTAATAATGGGAGAATAATGTAAACAAAAAGTGATTTAACTAACAGAAGAAAAACTTATTAATGAAGGGCAAATATGTAATAAAATATAAACAATTTGTTATAACATTTCTGTTAAACCAAGTGGACATCCCATCTGGTGCCTTGTGGGAGATTTGTTTGAATTATTAGTAAATCATCATTCAACGTTTTTAAACCATATTAGTTATCTTGATGTAAAATTTTTTTTGGAAACTCTCTTATTTTGTTGACGCCACTTATTCTTTGTGAGAGTTTGGCCAGCATAATATTTATATATATTTTTAATTTCTTACAGGCTTTACTGGAAGAGTGGTTATCTACTCGTAGCACCGAAAAATACCCAATACAGGTTATACTAAACTAATACAGCCCATAAGCATTTCTTCAGGAAGAAACTCTTTAGTTTGTTTACAAATAATTTGCTGCTTTTATTTTACTTAAAATATCTGTAGAAATTAGTATTCTCTTATTGTAGCTCCTGACTCGGATTCTGCTTCTGTCATATTATGTACTGAAAAACCTCATGCATTCTAATCCTTGGGTCATTGTTATGGACTGTCAATAAAAAAAAACTGTATCATGCATTTATTGTTTTCAGATTTTCTCTATCCAAGTGTTACATCTGGTGGGTTGATATGCAGGTCTAGGAAATATTCACACACAACCTGCATCATTTAG
Source organism: Pogostemon cablin (assembly GCA_023678885.1). Lineage (NCBI taxonomy): Eukaryota > Viridiplantae > Streptophyta > Magnoliopsida > Lamiales > Lamiaceae > Pogostemon > Pogostemon cablin. Next base: position 12,328,445 of record CM042989.1, on the reverse strand, counting down.
TTGCACATGACTATTTGAGTTATAGTGTAGCATTTTTATCTTCCTTTTTAGTATTAGCTTGTGATAGCACTAATGTGTTGTGTTGAATGCATGATTTTGTGATGTATATTGTAATTATTTGATTCATTTAGATAAGGATCCTACTCCTTTGGTCTCTTCTTTAGATAGATTTTTGTGATGTATGTGCATTATAGGACTCCTTTAGGTAAGGTTCCTGCTCCTGTGTTCTCTTTCTCAAATAAAATTTTAACATGCTGTGTTTACTTTTTATCCAGGACAAGAATAAGTTAATTGGCAACTTGAAAACAATTCAAGACTATCTCTGTTCATTTAAGTCGCAGGTATGACCATTTGATATCTTTGCTACAGCCAGAGGGGTTAAATTAAATTCTAATTAGCATACCATGGGGTGCATGCCCTAAGTTGGTTATCTGAGCATTGATGAAGGCATCTTGTGTTGACTAAGAGGAAAGATATTTAGTCATGGCCGTTTCTCATACAAAGAAGAAATTATTAAAATGATAATTCAAGTTGGTTTCATTATTTTGTGCATCAAGCTAAAGGACCAATTATTTTTGTGAGGTATACATAGTTATTAAGGGCGCAAGGCGCACCGAGGCATATCTGTGCCCGAGGCGCAAGGCGCACGCCTGAGGCGTGCCTCGGAATTAAATCTGTAATATAACACCATTAATTATTCTACACTAAATATAACCTATATACGACACATTTACCTAATAAAATAAGTCTAAAAGGCATATAATATAACATTTTATAAGAGTATGACATATAAACTAAGCCATTTAAGCCAAAGTTAAACATGCAAATATGAAAATTCCTAATATTTGAAATAAAATAAGTCAATCAAAGCATCTAACACAATCCTAGCTACAAATGTATTTTAATTATCATCTTCTTCATCATCAAACTCCAAGTCTTGATTATCAAATTGTTCTTCTTCCCCATTAAAATCTTCTTCTTCTTCAAACCCAACATTATCTTCCTCTTGTTCTTCATCCTCTTCATCTAATAATCTTAGATTAGTTCCCTTTTCCTTCATTACTTCTTTGCCTTTCTTTTTGGAACTAGTGGTAGTTGCCCCTAATGATTTCCCTCTAGTTTGATATCTTGGCTCGTCAACTTCACTAGCTTTAGCAACCATATCCCATGTCAAGTCATCACCCTCAAACACCAATTCATTATCTTCAATTTCTTCATCAAGACAAAGTAACAAACCTGCTGTGCTTGCTGCTCGGCTGCTCCAGTAGCTGTAGGCTGTGGTGGAAGACTGACCGGCGGTGACGTGGCAGCGGCGGTCGGAAGCGCGGCGGACGGCGACCAGACGACGGCAGTTGGAAGTTGGAGGCTGGAGTAGTTTGCGTCGTGGAGACTTGGAGTGAAATGAACGGGAACCCTAACTTCTTAAATCCTTCATTTAATATTTATGATATGTTTATTTATTTTATTTTATTTATTTGATAGGTTGCTAACATAACAAAAAGTGCTATTTCACTTATAAAAGTGTTACTTCAACTATTAAAAATGTAAAACAACACAAAAACATGACAATACTCAAGGCGCGCCTTAGACGCGCACACGCTGAGGCGCACCAAGGCGCGCGCCTTAGGCGCGCACACGCTGAGGCGCACCAAGGCGCGCGCCTTGATACTGCGTGCCTTGAAAAACCTATACCGAGGCGCTAAGGGTATAGCCTTGCCCTATGGAAGTATAGAAATGATTTCGAGGAACGCTTTACCTATTTTATCTGGCTAGTCTTAGTATTATGGACAAATATTTATTCAATTCTAGTTTCTTTAAAGAGCTACTGTTGACAGCATAGTTGTTAGAGGTGCGCCTGAGGCGCGGGCCCTTGTGCCTCCGTGCACCTTTTTCCACCTTAAGAGGTGCACCTCGTATGCATTTCCCAATTATACTTTAATTAATCATATTTTTTTAAAGTTATTACACACTTTCAATTAGTAAATAGCGATACTTTAGAGTAGAGTAGATATGGCCATGGGTTGTTGGACTTTGTTTTAATGGCTTAGGTTTAATTCAGTATTTATAGTTCTTATTTCTTGGTTAAAATGAAACGGCAGTTTTTGGATAATAACTTTGGGATTCGGGCAGAGTATTTTCTCCATGGAATTCTTATAGAATTTTGTGTTTAAGCTTACGGTTCCAATCCCTTGTCTCTAACAGTTTCTAATAAATAAAATATAAGAGGAGGATGAGGATGATAATTGATTGTTTGCTAGTAGCTAAATCATTTGAATAACTTTCTTAAAATTGAAGACATTGTTTAATGACATTCTATTTTTATTTGTATTGAAGATTTTAACTTTGAAGTTAATTATGTATGGATGTTTTATGTGTTGTCATGCTATTATGTATCATTATGTGATGTTATGTGATTATACATTTATGCAAGTTTTTTTATGTTGTAAGTAGATATACTTATGTATATATGTTGTAGAATCGTATTACGACAGCATGTACAAGAGGCTTGTGCCTCTGGAGCGTGTCCCGCCTCTATCACCTATGGTTGCCACTTGATTTCATGTAATAATTGCATCATAAAGCATTTCTGATACTCATGCATATTCTCATGACTGAGTAGGGTTATACGGTTGTCAACATATCAGCTACAGCTTTCCCTCAAACCTTGGATTGGCTGCATAGCTATCTTCTCCAGGTGAGTGATATTTTCTATGCTTGTGAAATTCTCACTTGGCTGCATTTCCAGATCAAGTTTCACTCTACATTCCATGTAATTTTTTCTGTTGTGCTTTGATCCAAGTATCTGAGCCTGAATTTGAAACCCTAATTACATATCTGTTGGTGCTTATTTGTATTTTTATGGCACCATCCCTTTTTTTTCCATCATTTTTGGGAGATTTGGGTGGTTCTGTAGTTCACACTATTTTGGGTGGATTTCATATTCATCAATTTCAAATCCCTCAGTAATGCAAACAAAATACTCCCTCCATCCCAAAAAAGCCTTCAAACATTTCTGAAGTATTGATAATCACCTTTTTTTTAGTATGCTTTGAACAAATTTTGAGAACATTTGATTTTAATTCCTGTTTTGTTCTTCAAACTTTCTATTAGTAAAGATATTGAAAAGGTGATTATCAATACTTCAGCTTCTATATGCTGTAGTACAACTAGGTATGGCTCTTGAATGAAAATGCATTGAATCATGATTCATCAGGCTATATATATATAGTTTATCCAACAGATAGGTCTAAAATAGAGAAAATAAATTTGTAAGTCCGTGTTGAAGCAAATATATAATGTTTTCTCTTTGTAAGGATAGAAGCTGAGACTACTTTAAAGAGCATGAATAGGTGAAAGACCCCATTATATTTTTGTGATGCTGGATTCTTTGTTGACTATACGCACCACTAGGTGGAAGTTGGGAAGAAGGGGAGATGAAAGATTGTGTAACTGACCCAATTTCAGATAGAATTCCCATGACATACTGTTATTAATAAAATTCTATAAAAGAAAATATAGATGTTCATATATGTGTATATAAGTTCATAAACAAAAATGGTTGAAGCTTTGTAAAGTATTCTATTAATAAACTTGTTTCCCTTTTTTAAAATATGAATGAAATATCTAAATTTCTAAAATATACTAAAATAACTTCTATGACTGACTTAGGAAAGGAAATAATTTCTCCATTTGCCACAAGTATAAATAGGAGACTCACTTGTGTAATTTAACACCGCTAAATAGCAAATGAATTTATCTAAGTCAAAAGAAAATTATATATATGATAAATAAAAATAAAATGATTAAATGATAAGCACCGATTGTAACAATTTTAAAAAGAATCAAATTAAGATTTAAAATTCATGAAAATATACTGACCGTGAAAAATACCTAAAAGTTCAAGATAAAATATGCATAAAAGTCTACCTAAAAGTCCAATACTAAAGATTTAGAGAATAAAAATATCAATTCTTCAACCAACCGTTTTTATAAAATAATCAAAATATCAATTCTTCAACCAACCGTTTTTATAAAATAATCAAAAAGGTAAAGCAGTCTTTGAAGAAATACTTCATTTAACTTTTATTAAAGATAAGCATTTAGTTTATTTACTTAATTAAAAATATTATACCATACGTCAATCTTTAAAACAAATTGATAAACTAATAATTAAACATAGAATAAAAATATCCAAATCCTTAAAATACAAATAATTAAAAAGTATCGGCTGTGACCGATTGTGTTTTATTTTACCTGTTGTCGTGAGATTGGCAGAATGGCTTAGTGGTTTGTTATTCTGAATGCTTTTGTTATGGTACCAGTGCATTGAGCAGGGTACATCATCTGTTTCCACTAGCAGTATTGATCAAGGTGCTGGAGATCACATAAAAAAATGATAATTGCTTGATGGATCCAAGGTAGGGTTACTCAAATGTCTTTGCATTTATCAATGTGATTTAGGATAGATCTAACCGTTTCCGTTTAGATTTAAAATTAACTTTTCATTTTCATTTTCTGCATTCACGGAAACAAGTAATATTTCTCTCATAAGAATGGTAAGCAGTTGGTTAGCCCAAGTTAATTTCATACAATTGTCTATTTCTCTGGCAGAACTAGCAAAGCAATTCTACTTAAGGAGATAGGAGATGCGGTAATGGTGGTTCTACTCGATGTTGCTATTAATTGTGAACTTGATACAAGTATAACTTGATTAAAAGTTCTGGCCGAGTGTGAAAATGTGGATGTTTAAGTTGAGGACGAAGCTTTTGGTAATTTACAGTTGAGATGGATTGTTATTTTCAGAATATGGGTGTTTGCCGCTTCTTAGTTTACTGCACAGCGACGAACGAATAGAGTTATTACTTTGCACCACTTTCTCAACATATATAATCGTAATAGTGTACAATATTGTAATAGTGTACAATAGGGGAAGTTGATACTGTTTCAAAAAAATTTGAACGGTAAAAAGTATGCAAATTTTCAAAATCTGAAATGTATAAATTTTTAATATTTCAGTATGGTATACTGAGTCGATATAAATGTGGCATTTAAATTTCTTGATTATATGTTATGATCATTTAAAATTCTTGTTTATATATTATGATTCTTTAATAATTATATCTTTAATATACTATAGGAGACTTTAATTTTGAATATGTGTTATCTCCACAAATTTTTACAATTATTTTAATTATTAATTAATATAGATAATTATATATATTCATTTAAGATTTGAATATGAATATGATGAAATCAAAATTAATTATTAATTAAAATTCAATGTAAATAAATACATGTATTTAATTAAAAATTTGAATATGAATGTGATCAAATCAAAATCAAATCATATTAAAATCATAAAAAAATATATTCACCTATAAATAATACTACTTTTATTCATTCACTTTACAAATTATTCTCCAAAAGCTTTATTTCTTCAGGTTCGTATTCAATTTTTTTTATTTATATTATTCAAATTTCTTTTAATTAATTTTGTTATATTTTATTTTTAATTTCTTTTGATTCATACAAATTTTTTTCTTTTGAATTTTTTTTTATATTTGATGTCCAATTTATTATTTATTTCCTTTAACATTGTTATGATTTTGTCATTTAACTACAAGCAGAAATTATTTTCTTTAAGCATTCTTCACGTTCTAAACTTTTTTGGGTAAATTACGAACACTCCCCTCGAGGTTTGTCTAAACTATCAAATAAACCATATGGTTTGAAAAACTACCAATTAACCCTTTTAATTTTGTATTGATTTAAATATTAATAAAAATACATTTTTTTTCAAATAAAGAGGAACGAAAATGACATTAATACACATTCTTAAATTTTGTTTCGAGACTCTGATCTCCTTAGAATTTTTCTTATTTATTTGTTCAAAACTTAATAAGTGATAATGTAATTATTGACTTCAATATTAATTTTTAGTTTTTATTTTTCTCCTCTCGGTACCACTGTTTCATATTTGATTTTAATTAACAAAAATCGAATAAGAATTTCAATCAAACGTGAAGTTCTGAATTAAAAAATTTATAAGTTCAATGTAAAACAAAATTTCCAACAATTTATAACATTAATATAATCTCAAATTAATACGCAAGAAAACCATATTTATCAAATATTAAAGAAAAATAAACAAAACTAATGAGATAGACCTAGTAAAGATTATTTATCAAACGTTAAGTACGTATTGATGTCATTTCCATCATTTCTTATTTAATAAAATGGGATAATTGGTAGTTTTTTAAATTAGGGGATTAATTTAATAATTTAAACAAACCTCGAGGGGTGTTCGTAATTTACCCAATTTTTTTATACGCAAATTATTCCCTTTAAGTTTCTTCAAGTTTTAAAGAATTGACGTTTATTTTTTTTTTAAATGTCGTTCGATTAATTTTGTTATAATTTTACTTTAATTTTTTTAAATTTTTTTTATTAATATTAATTTAGTTTATTTATTTTTATTTTTTTTAATTTTGTGATAATTTTTTTAACTTTTAATTCACTTTATTTATTTATTTATTTGTTAATTTCATTATTTTTTTTATTAACACATGTATCAATTTTATTTATTTTATTTCCTAAAGTAATTTATTTATTTTATTTCTGTTAATTAATACATATATAGATTTCGTTATTGTTTTTTAATTAATAGAAATCTTAAAGTATTTATTTCTATTTTTTATTGATATATGTATTGATTAGTTATAATTGGTGATATTTATCTTTCTCTCTTTTTTTTTTAAATTTTATAATAATTTGTTATATATATTTTTTATTTCTTTTTATTAATACATAATATTAAAATTTATTTTCTTTTAGAATAATTCTAGGGTTAATTGATTTGTTTTAGTGTATAATAGATAGATAGTTATTTTTTTTTAAAATTTTAATTATTAAATTAAATTAAATAATAAATTAAATTAAAATTTAATCTAATGACTAAGATCATTAGTGCATGGGTATCCCAGTCACATTTTTGTTGGACATTTTTCTTTGTAATATGCTATACAGACATATTTTTAACATAAAATTTAACTTATTTAAATATACATAAAGTATATAGTTATTCTAAAATTTGAATATATCATCATATCATTCTATTACTACACTTTATTTATTTATTTTGTTACTTCTGTTATTCTTTTTATTAACACATTTATCAATTTTATTTATTTTATTTCTTAAATTTATTTATTTTATTTCTGTTAATTAATATATATATATATATTATTAATTAATAGAAATATTAAATTATTTATTATTTTATGATTTTTTAATTAACATAATTTTTAAATTATCTATTTTTATTTTTTATTAGTATAGGTATTGATTCGTTATAATTTGTGATATTTATCTTTTTTTTTAATTTTAAAAATAATTTTGTTATATTTTTTATTTCTTTTATATGTAATATTAAATTTATTTGCTTCTAGAATGATTTTGGAATGTATCTAGGTTAATTGATTTGTTTTAGGGTATAATAGATTGTTGGACTTATCTTTTTAATATGCTAAAAGATATTTTTAACATAACATTTAACTTATTTAAATATATGAAGTATATTTATTCTAAATTTTGAATATATCCTCATATCATTCTATTAGTAACTATTTTGTGGTCCCATAATTTTGTGATGAGACGAACTAAAATAGTACTCCCTCCGTCTCGGAGAAGTTGGTATAATTGTTTTTGGGCATGGAGATTAAGAAGTATAATAATTTAATGTAAAGTGAATTAAAGTGAAATGAGAGAAATAATATTTAATGTGTAGTGAATAGTTATATTAGAGGTAATATGTGGGGCCCATGAGAATAAATTAATTATTTTGTGTGGGTCCCATGTATTAAAAATGAAATGTGTCAACTTTAGTGGGACAAACAAAAAGGAAAGTGTATCAACTTCTATGGGACGGAGGAAGTAAATCACTTGTATCATACACTTAAAAGAAAAAAAATCATATTAAATTATAAAAATAAATATATTAAATTTAAGTTATATATTTTTTTTAAATTATAATTTTTCCCGTGTATTATGTGAGATTTGTACCAGTATATATATTCAAAATTTCTAATGTTCCTAAATTATTGACTAACTATTACCGGAGCCCAACTACTCAAGGGTCCAAGCCCCTAATTATGTGTCTTTGCTACTCCATCTTGTGTCTTTGATTCTTCATTCTTGACTTGTTTCTCTGCAAATCTGTCGAATTCCAAAATGCCACTTGTTATACAAAGATCTTCCACATGTTGTTTCAAGAATAAGTACTGATGTTTAAAGCAAAGGTATATTGCTTTGTCCGCTTAATACTCCCTTCTTCCCGTTCGAAGATTTACATTTGCTTTTTGCACGATATTAGAGAATATAATACTATTTTAATAGAATTATTGCTCTAAACTACACAACATATTAGTATATTATTTATAAAAATACAAGGTATATTTAAAATTAATAATAACTACAAAAATAAATAATAATCTTCCTAATATAACCTTAATTTTACTTTGTAATTCAAAATATATATATTAGGAAATAGATATATTATCCAATTGTCTTTTGCTAAAAACTGGTGAGAAGAGTTTGAGATCGAGAACGAAAGCAGAATCTCAAAATACGAAAGTTAAGAGAATATTCAATGAATTTAGTGCAAAGTAGAAGCGCTCGGATATAATTAAGTTTCTGGGGAGAGAAAGTCGAATCGGAAGGTGATAGAAAGCTCCAAATTAGATTTTCTTCCACTTGCAGAGATCGGAAAGTGCTTAAGATCGAGAATCATGAAGACTCAATCGCAGTAAGAAGGTGGAGAGAGATATTGCTAACTTTATGGACAAATATATTATTTATTTATTATAATATATTTATCTTATACTCCAATGTATTTAAAGAAGTGAATTTAACGGTTATTACGGATGGAGATCGTGAGCTACTGGTGTCTTCTCACAAACTACCTAAAAGTATTATTATTATTATTACAATTGATCTCAAGATAATCTCTTCTGTGATTTATATATTCTTATACTGACTTGAGCGTCGGAGGGTCTACACCGGAGATCCTCTTCGGTATACTTTTACAGATTATCCTTGTACCGTACGAGAAGGTTCACAGGATGACGTGTGGTTCACGACTGCATAAGAAGTCACATGGAACAATGTGCTGAATAGATTACGAAATTAAGATTAATTTCTACTAATCTTTTGTATTAGTATTGTATTGTATTGTATTTATTCATTAATTGATGTATCCTCAGGCGCCGTCTGTGGGAAGATTTGAGTTGAGGCGACAGTAAGTTTTTACTAAATCTTAATTGAGTTAATGCTTACTGCGTGAGGTAGTTTTAATCCGCGAAATTTAGTTTTCCTTCTCCTTTCTTTTTCTTTAATTAAAAGGCTCACGAAATTTAATCCACCGCCCATGGCACCAAATGGTGCTTTTATCTCATTATTGCCAAAAATTTTCCCTTTTCATCCCCGAGTTTTGGATATTCTGCTATATTTTCTACTTCCCGTTTGAGGGGAGCGTGCTAGATTCCTGAGTCAAAGAAAAATTACCTCTTGTAATTCCTGCCAAAATTACAAGAAATTGCAAGAATTGAGCTATTGAGACGCAAGAACTAAAGGTATGTCCTGCTTTCATTTTCTTTGCCTGACGAATCCATAGTGTTGAGGCGCTGTTGACACGGCCTTCATATAGCAATTTGCATGGTGTTTTGGAATGCATTTGAATTGAAGTGGAAGAGTAGTATGTAAACTTTTGTGAGACAAAGTGGATATGCAAATGAAGTGTTTGATAGAATGCCTAATAGAAATTCTAAATTTTATAAGGCCTTTATACTACATTCAGTGTTTAAGTTTTGCATATATTAAGAAGTGAGATAAGGGACGGAGCTGCCTACCGTGAGATTCTCTATGAAAATTTGATTTGAAAATCATCGTAATTCTTGTTTAGATTAAGAGTTAATGTATGAGAAATGAGACCAGATTTAAAACATGCTATAAATAGCATGTCCTTTCCACAATCACATGCACTTTAAAATTAAATGTTTTATATTTGAGATAACTTCATTATGCCACCATGTTATGGCCGTTTATCTTTAAAATTATGTTATCTAAATTATTTTCTTCTTAAGAAAGCATGTTCCCCTCATTATTTAAAGTTCTGTATTGGGTCTTGATGGCCCATAATAACATAAATCTTTGCTTTGGGCATAGTTTAGACCTTGTGCGAACACAATTCTCATATGTTAAACTCACTATGATATATATATTTTATTCCAGTCATCTAATTGCAATTAGGCCTGTCCTGTGCCTTGCATTGTTAGTGATATTGATCCTCAGGAGAAGGAATGGAGTTTGCAAACCATTGAACCACACGACAATACAAAATAATGATGGCTGGTCACAATCGAGAACTCCGAATGGTTAAGAAATTTAGCCAATTGGATACAGTTTTTATGCTACTTGAACTCGAAGGGCAATAGCAGGCTCTCCATTGATAAAAATTCCAATCGGATAAAATTCTGGTTTGATCTTCTACTTTCATCCTTGAATATCTCTCCTCATTTTCATATATGTTAAATTATTCCTAAAAGGGGGTCTTCTTGACTATTAAAGAAGCTGGCCAATAACTTGGTATGAACAATACTAAACAGTACATCGATCGGTAATGTGTATTTTCTTATAAATTGGTTGATCCACTGTAGCTTGCTTGTTGTGTTTTTGCATGCCTTGAAGAGTTTTGTGTGAAACCTTGAGGTAATATCTTCTTTCTGGAATTCAAAAAATATATTTTTCCTTCCTATTAGACATGAAGAACAAAACGACAACGAATTTGAGAAGCCATAAAAGCGCACATGAGGTGTTCGAGAGAAGGCTTGAATGAATGGCTGGATTATAATACTTATTTCCTTGAATCTTATAAAATTTTAGTCCACAGGAATTATGATTGCTGCCATAAATAAATATTCCGAAGGGTCATGAAATTTTCATCGAATTGGATCCGGTTGTTGTCCCAATCAAACTCTTAAGGCAAGGAAAAGTCATTCAAATGATAAGAACCTCTTCTGGATCCACTGAAAATACTGGTTTGGTCTTCCACTTTCACCTTACATGTACAAATCTGAGTGGTTTGATATATAGTTTGTTGAAATGCATATAGAAAGTGAGTGATGAACTGCTCTCTTATATATAATTCTTGTCTCTCGCTGCGTTACTCTAGTTCTTGAATTTTAAATAATCATTGACTACCTAGTCTTTGACTGTTTTGAATATTTCTCAATTGAGCTTTGGTTCATGCAACCATAACTTTGTGGTTAAAAAGTTTAAAAAGAGAATCAGAAAATGGTCCATGTTGATCAAACCGTACACTAGTTGGTGGTCATATTTTTGGCAAGGTGGTGAGGGAGTATGAGAATTGAATTATAGGTTGTGAAACTTCTAATGGAAGATATTAATGTATTTTGATGAAGCAATTAGTTTCATGTATTGACAGAAGTGGTAGTGAGGCATATCTTTTGACAGAAAGAAATTTGTTATATTTTGCAAATTAATAATTGTTTATATTTGGCTAAGCAAATTTAGGTGATTGATGATAAAATCCATTAATTAGAGCTGTCCATATCTTTGAAAGTGTGCTCTACAGTTCAAGCGTCCTTAAAGTCTTATTATGGGTTTTCTTCCATTGATTTATATGTGAAAACATTGCTAAAAAATTTGTGCTTGTTGTCGAGATACTTTCTTGTATATGTGGGAACAGAACCAACACTTAATAAGAGATTAGATGGGGGTGCCTTTTCTTTTCCTGGGTAGGAACTATGTTGTTTAAGGTGTAAGAATCCCCTTGAGAAGTGGATAATTGAAGTAATGACTAGAATGAGTAGAGAGATTCTGGATTTGGTAGGTAAACGACTCTGATTTTAATGGCTAATTTGTTTATGTTCAGAGCTTATATATTGTCACACCCCAATTTTCATAGAAGGAAGATTTCATATTTGTTTTGAAAACTAATATAATAAATAGGGCGTGACTAAAAATTTACTTAAATGAATAATGCAAAGATGAAGGGGAAAATAAGCAAATAAGGAACTAGTCCTATAAGTTGCAATTAATTTAAATAAAATAAGTTTAATGAAAAGTAGGACCTCTAAGCTACTGCAGAACTTTAAAAGAAGGACAAGAAGTTAAAATTTTCAATTTTAATACCACATAAACATGCAGACCATGTCAAAAATCTGATAAATAACCAAATACCCATCATGCAACGAAGTGAATGAATACAATACACATGTCCTCAAATTCAACTTGAAAATGGGAAATTTGCAGACTTAAAATCTAACTTGCAAATCCTCTCACAACAAATTTTAAATAATTAAAAAGAGGAGTTCCACTCCCATTTGACTTCCTGTAAAAATGAATTAACCCCAAACTCCACCAACTGAGCTTAATTATCATCATGCACATACTCATTTGAGTATACCTCAAGGTACGACCAATTGCTAGCCAAACAGTTACCCACACCACACGAAGTGCCAACACTTAAAAGAAACAAATAACATCAAAGTGTTTCACTCCAAATAGGACTCTACTGCCACCTGAAAAAAAAATCCACTACAACTCAATCTTGTTTATTAAACACGTGACAATTTAAGAAGGACACTAAGATGATAACACCCATCCGCAAAACACGAACCAGTCCTACCCTATCCCAATTCACCTTAAGCTAACCAACACACATGAAACTCAATCAATTCGACAAGTGTACATGTAAAATCAAGTATAGATGTAATACCATCTTGAACCACTACGTCATTCTGCATGAAATTAAATTTAAAGACAAGGATGACTATGACAGCAAGGTGGTATTGATAATTCTAAGAGTGACAATTAAATCACATGCTAATTTACTAATTCATCACCAAACTTAACACTTTCCACACTAATTAGAATTCAGATTTGGGACACCACAGCAAAACCTGACACCAATCATTAACAATTTCAACAGAATCATCGAACGAAATAATTTCAATTCACTAAATAGAACCAAAACCCTACGCAAAACGTGAAGAATCAGTTCCAATATAAGTATTCAGTTAAACAGAAAAAGAAGTAGGAAGCTTGCAGCACAAATATACGCTGCATAAAACTGTAGTTTTTTTTTTTATTTAAGTCTCATCGCCCACAGTCCCCTCTCGTACGCTTTGCCACGCTCAACCTGCGATAAGAATATTTATCGGGGTGAGCAACCACACGCTCAGTGAAGCTTTAAACATGCTTATATAAATCAAGTAAAATCATGTGCGAGAGTCAAATTTTCACTTACAATACAATCCTGTCATGTCTTACGATATCGCGATTCGTTTCGTATTAAGAGTAAGGCACCATGAAGGTCCAAACTTGCAATTAGAGTAAGGCACTAATAAAGTCCAAACTTGCATAAGAGTAAGGCACTAAAAAAGTCCAAACTTGCATAAGAGTAAAGCACCCCTAGGGTCCAAACTTGCATGAACATAAAATTCACATATTCCATTTAAACTTAACTTTCACATACAAGATAGCTCAACATATGTAAGATGAGAAAAACCCCACCTTAAACACTTGCGTAGTCCTAAGCTTGCGTACTAACGTCACGATCGGAGTCTCCTTCGGAACCTATAATTACGTGACCGATCGTTACTATATAATGCTGTAAATAATCATATAACTAATCTATACAAAATTTCTCAAGTAAGGTTGCAGATTGAATTAGGGTTAGGTTTCAAAGTTTGAAGCAGAGAAGAAACAAAAGGAATGAGGTTTCTCGTGTTTTCTACCATGATCGAAAGAAGAAAGGAAAGAAAACGCAGGAGAACAAGAGAGAAAAGAGAAGGAGAGCACGAGAACTTTACCTCTCTCTTTCTATTTGCAGCCGTGAAGCGAGTTCAGCGTGTGTGTGGAAAACAAGAAAAGAATTGGACTTATATTCCTACGGCTGGTTGAAATAATTGGGTGTAACTCTTAGTAGGATTGAACAGACTTTCCGAAGATGAAGGAGTTGATAAGTGGAAAATATTATCTTCCTCAATGGATAAGGAGATCACGAATTTTTTTTTTATTTCCTGGGGATTAAGATATCTCATATCAGCTTCTATTCGGGCTTACGGTTGATAAAAGTAAGGAGCGGCTGGGTTTGGAATGTGGGCTTCAAAGAGTTGGACAAATAGTGGGCTTTGATGATTGGACCACGTTAGAAAATATGGTTTAAACTTACAGGGTGTTACATTCTACCCTCCTAATAAAAATTTCGTTCTCGAAATTCCATAATAATATAAATGTTTTACCCGAAATGAAAGAGGGGTATCTTGCTTGAATTTCCTCTTCTCTTTCCCATGTAGCCTCATCTTTCGTGTGTCGACTCCATTGAACTTTAATGAGTGGCACATCATGACTTCGAATCCTTTGGATCTTTCGATCCAAAATGGACACAGGTTCTTCTTCATAGGTCAGGTCCTTGCCAATCTCCAATGTCGAGAAATTCACAACATGAGTAGGATCATGAACATATTTCCTCAACATCGAAATGTGGAAAACATTGTGCACGGAGGATAACTCGGGTGGCAAAGCTAAACGATAGGCAAGATCTCCAACTCTCAAGAATTTGAAATGGACCAACGAAACGAGGTCTAAGCTTTTCTCTTCTTCCAAATCGTATGACACCCTTCGTGGGAGCCACCTTCAAAAAAACGTGATCTCCGACTTCAAAATATAAATCTCTTCTTTGATCAGCATACGACTTTTGTCGATCTTGAGCAGTCTTGATCCTTTCTCGTATGATTCTGACCTTGTCCACTGCTTCTTCTATTAGCTTGGGGCCTAGAACAGCCTTCTCACCAACATCATCCCAATATAATGGTGATCTACACTTCCTCCCATAGAGCGCCTCATAAGGAGCCATCTTGATAGTGGCTTGGTAGCCGTTATTGTAGGCAAACTCGACAAGAGGTAGGAACTTTTCCCACGCTTCATCCATGTCAAGTGTGCAGGCTCTTAACATGTCTTCCAAAATTTGAATTGTTCTCTCTGATTGCCCGTCAGTTTGTGGGTGATAAGCTGTGCTGAAATTTAGTTTTGTTCCCATTGCCTTTTGCAGACTTACCCAAAACCTCGAAGTGAAACACGTATCTCTATCAGACACTATCGACATTGGTATGCCGTGTAGCCTCACTATCTCTTGAATGTACAATTGTGCAAACTGCTCCATTTTGAACGTCACCTTTACGGGTAAAAAGTGGGCTGACTTGGTCAATCGATCAACGATGACCCATATGACATGATTTCCCTTTGAAGATCTTGGTAAACCCACGACAAAATCCATGGCAATTTGCTCCCATTTCCACTCAGGAATCTCGAGTGGTTTGAGCTTCCCGGCTGGTCGCTGGTGTTCAATCTTAACTTGTTGACAAGTTAAACATCTTTCGACAAAGTATCCAATATCACGCTTCATACTTCTCCACCAGAATCTTTCCTTCAAGTCATGATACATCTTTGTTCCTCCCGGATGAGCGGTGTACGGCGCTCCATGCGCTTCTTTTAAAATCTTTTCTCTCAATTCCTCAACCATTGGAACACACAATCTTCCATTCAATGTCAATACTCCCTCTTCATCTACTTTGAAACCATTGTACTTGCCTCCAGCTAGTGTCTTCTTCTTCATTCCTTGTAAGAAATGATCTTGTTCTTGAGCTTCTTTTATTTCCATTTTCAGGCTTTGCTGGATTTCTAATGCTGCAATAATCGCCCTCGTGCCGGAGGGTGATGCTACAAATTCAATCTGCATCTTTGCAAATTCTTCGATCAACTCTTCTTGCTTGGTGTACAAACTATAAAGCTCCATTTTGGTTTTTCGGCTCAATGCATCGGCTACCACGTTAGCCTTGCCTGGATGGTACTCAATAGTGCAATCATAATCTTTCACCAACTCTAACCATCTCCGTTGTCTCATGTTGAGCTCCTTTTGCGTGAACAGATACTTCAAGCTCTTATGATCCGTGAAGATCGTACATCTTCCACCATAAAGGTAGTGTCGCCAAATCTTCAAAGCATGAACTACGGCCGCTAACTCCAGGTCATGAGTAGGGTAGTTCACTTCGTGCGGTCTCAACTGTCTAGAGGCATATGCTATGACTTTTCCATGTTGCATCAATACACATCCGAGTCCTTGTTTTGATGCATCACTGTAGATCGTGAACTCTTCATTCGGATTAGGTATTATCAATACGGGTGCTGAAGTCAAATCGTGCTTTAACCTTTGAAAGCTCTCTTCACACTTGTCAGACCAAATGAACTTTTCTCCTTTACGAGTCAATCGTGTCATCGGACCGGCTATCTTGGAGAATCCTTCTATGAACCTTCGATAATAGCCAGCTAATCCCAAGAAACTACGAACTTCTTGAACATTGGTAGGCGTCTTCCACTGATTTACTGCTTCTATTTTAGATGGATCTACTTCAATCCCTTGTGAAGTCACCACGTGTCCAAGGAATGTGACTTGATTCAACCAAAACTCACATTTCTTAAGTTTCGCGTACAACTTCTCCTTGCGAAGTGTCTCAAACACCACTCTCAAGTGCTCCTCGTGTCGTGCTTCATCTTTGGAGTATACCAAAATGTCATCGATGAAGACTATAGCGAACTGATCGAGATACGGGTGAAAAACTCGATTCATCAGATCCATGAACACTGCAGGCGCATTACTCAACACAAATGGCATGACGACGAATTCATAGTGCCCATAACGCGTTCTAAAAGCAGTCTTAGAAATGTCTGATTCCTTCACCCTCAATTGATGGTACCCGGATCTTAAATCAATTTTGGAAAATACACTCGCTCCTTCTAATTGGTCAAACAAGTCTTCAGTTCGAGGTAGGGGATACTTGTTCTTTATCGTCAACTTGTTAAGGTCTCGGTAGTCAATACACATCCTCATGGATCCATCTTTCTTCTTAACAAACAGGACTGGCGCTCCCCATGGAGATACGCTTGGGCGGATGAACCCCAAGTGCAAGAGCTCTTGTAGCTGAACTTTCAACTCTTGTAATTCCACGGGTGCCATTCGATACGGAGCTTTGGATACTGGTGCCGATCCTGGTATCAAGTCTATTGAAAACTCTACTTGACGATTTGGAGGTACGCCTGGTAAATCCTCTGGAAAGACATCAAGATACTCTCGGACAACAGGTATGTCACTAGGTGATACTTCTGTGATCTTGGTGTCTAAAATGTTGACTAGGAATCCTTGACAGGACTTCTTTCTAAGCATCTTGGCAGCTTTTGCAGCTGATAACATTCTCGGTACCACACCACTCTTGAGCTTGTGTATCACTTCTTTCTCGGATCTTGGTTCCCTTAAGATCACTACTCGTTCCCTGCACTTTATATTGGCTTGATGGTAAGTAAGCCAATCCATTCCCAAAATCATGTCAAATCCGTACATGTCCATGACATACGGCTTGACGCTGAAATCTATTCCTTCAATGCGTACACTCACCCTTTCTACTAAGGTATGCACAACAATTCTCTCCCCCGAAGGTAGACTAATCTCAAGAGGTTCATCACTCTTGACTCGTTTACAGTTAATCTTATTACAATACTTGGTAGAAATAAATGAATGCGATGCACCAGTGTCAAACAAAGTGAAAGCTCGGGATTTACCCACTACTAACGTACCTGTCATCACATTAGGCTCATTGTCCCCTTCCGCTTGGTTCATGGCAAAAACTCTCCCTCTTCCTCCAGTACCTTGTCTTTCGCTTCCTCCCGGAGGTGGTCCTCTACGATCAGGTTTAAAGTTAGGTGGCTTGGGGCAGTTCTGAGCTTGATGACCAGCTTCATAACACCTATAGCACTTGTTTTGTCCCTTGAGACATTCCCCATGGTGATTTCTTCCGCACTGCGTGCAGAGAGGCTTTTGTCTTTGTGCATTTGCAGGCGAGTTGTTGTTTGATCTTGCCTGCCGGTTGCATAGTTGTTAAAAGCGCAAGGCGCACCGAGGCGCAAGGACCCCTAAGTCGAGGCGCGTGCCTGGGCTACATTTTGCCCAAAACTCAATTTATAATATATATACTCAAATATATCATACTTATAATCATATTACCTAATTAAACTAACATAAAAATTACATAACATCAAATAGATTAAAAAAAACAATCTGAAAATAATTGAAAAAGGAAAAAAAACAATAGGTTAAATTATATTGGTGAAAAAAGAAGAAAAAAGTAAGTTACTCAAAAGTCCAAACATAACAGAAAAAAGAAAGAAGTAAACTAAATTAGAAAAAAAAATAACATAAAGAAAACGGAAAAAAAAATCTTTAAAAAAATAAGAAAAAGATAAAAAAAAACTCACTTTCCGGCAGGTGGCAGGCTGGCAGCTGGGCGGCGGTGGCGGTGGCGGCGGCGCGTCCAGGCGGCGGCGGCGATTCAGGCGGCGGCGGCAGATGGTGTGGTGGAGTGGAGGTGAAGGCAGCTGCAGCCCACCTCTCTCTTCTTTGAAAATTCTATTAAACCCTAACCCTAATTCTCAATTTATATACTCCTTATAAGTGGGCTGCCCCCTTCTACTTATAAAAACGTTTTAGCACTTTAAAATAGAAGTAACAACTTCCAAAAATAAAAAAGGGAAAAAAACAGAATGTTTCAGAGGAAAGGCGCGCCTTTTAGATCTCTCCGAGGCGCACCTAGGCGCGCGCCTGCGACACAAACGCCTTGGCCTGAAAAAAATCGGCCAATCTAGGCGCACGGCTGTGAGCCTCAGCGCCTTAGGCGCGCCCGAACAACTATGGCCGGTTGTTGTTCCTGCCCTGGCCCGAGTTCTCCCATTTCCGTTTGTTTGGGTTCTCCATTGGCTTTCTGTTCGCTCGCCCTTTCAGTAAGCAAGCTTCCACTTTCTGGGCCCTCATAAACGTGTCGGCGTAGCTCATATC
The DNA here is from genome assembly GCA_023678885.1 of Pogostemon cablin. NCBI lineage: Eukaryota > Viridiplantae > Streptophyta > Magnoliopsida > Lamiales > Lamiaceae > Pogostemon > Pogostemon cablin. Next base: position 12,309,481 of record CM042989.1, on the reverse strand, counting down.
GGGCAGTGAAGACATTCTCTCTTGTATATCCTGGTGCAGTCCATCCAGGAACTTCTTGGCTCGCTTCTCTTCGGTATTGACCAGCTGTGGAGCTGATCGGCGTAGCTGATTGAACCGCCGCTCATACTCAATTACGGTCATGCTCCCTTGCTGGAGATTGTAAAACTCATGCTCCATATTATTGCGGTAAACTTGAGGATAGTAATTGGCCATTACTATATCCTTGAACTCTGCCCAGGTAATAGCTTCCCGGTTCTCATTAGGTCTCATCTCCCAGTATCCGTCCCACCAGTGGTCGTCATCTTCAGTAAATTGATAGGACGCACAGATTACACGCTGCTCATCATTGCACCTTAAGAGACGAAAAATTCTCTCAAGTGCTCGTAGCCACTCCTCCACGTACTCGGGCCCTTCACTCCCCTTGAAGAAGGGTGGATGGTTTTGGCGAAACTCATGTACTATCTTTGTATGAGCATCAGCATCAGCGTTTGGAGCATTCGGTGCATTCTGAGGATGTTGGACATTCGGAGAATTTGGAACATTTGGAGCGTTGGGGAAATTCTGAGCATTCGGAATGTTTTGAGGGTTCTGAACATTCCTTCTTGGAGGCATCCTTTAATTCCACCATAAAAAAAAAATAATTTTAGCATTTATTCGTGTTAACGAATGGATAAAATAATAACGCATATCATAGCATTGCAGAATAACAAATACATGATAGAGGCACATTTTCAAAATAATATAATTCATTGATCAGCTAAATGAACAACTGTTTCAAACTTGCAATTTAAATAGAAGGAAATTCATATGTCAAATAATGAAAGAAAAAAAATCAATGTCCCTAACATATGGGATAATTTATGTTAAAAAGAATCCTTGAAACAGTAGCTTGCATAATCTAATCTCCATATACTCCCGAGTCCTCGGACGGGTCTTCCTCCGAATCCTCATCTTGTACCCCTTCATCCATGGCTCCATTTGGCTCGTTATTGGGTTCTGGTGCCGGTGCCGGCTCTGCAAGGTAACCTACCAATCGCTCTTCTTGCTCATTATGAATATCCCAGATATGATGTCCAGGAGGGGGGTTTGGCGGATACCATCTTGCGACTCTCATGAACAAAACGGCTGTGAACTGCACATAGTCCACTTGCGAAACTCGGTGTTGAACCGAGTGATGCATAAGTTCAGCATGTATGGAATCGGCCATATCTTTCCAAGCCCACGGTAACGTACTGATGAGCTTTAATCCAGCCCAATAGTCAGTAATACGTTCACCCACATCCTTAACTTGTCTCCATAATTGCAGCATGTGAGCAATATGGGTGGGTAGGTTGTGCCGAACGTCTCGATGATAGTTTATGTAAGCTTGTTGTCTTGCCAAGTCACCCATCTAATGCGATAATATCCTTACTAATCATATAGTTTCTCAATAAAATTCTTAATTCATCATTCATCATAAAATTCACATAAGTCATGTAGCATAAACTTTCATTTAATATCTCGCACGTAATCAATTTATGAAATTCATACTTTCATACCTTGGTTGAAGCGGGCGTCGTACTCGGTGGATGCGTAGCAAGAGACTTTATTTAAACTTTTATACAATTGCAAAATCATATCATTCAAGCCACGAAATTCACTTATGTGCGGAAATAAAAACTTAAAATTTTAAGCAAGTATACAGAATCGCATACCTGCTCTGATACCAATCTGTCACACCCCAATTTTCATATAAGGAAGATTTCATATTTGTTTTGAAAACTAATATAATAAATAGGGCGTGACTAAAAATTTACTTAAATGAATAATGCAAAGATGAAGGGGAAAATAAGCAAATAAGGAACTAGTCCTATAAGTTGCAATTAATTTAAATAAAATAAGTTTAATGAAAAGTAGGACCTCTAAGCTACTGCAGAACTTTAAAAGAAGGACAACAAGTTAAAATTTTCAATTTTAATACCACATAAACATTCAGACCATGTCAAAAATCTGATAAATAACCAAATACCCATCATGCAACGAAGTGAATGAATACAATACACGTCCTCAAATTCAACTTGAAAATGGGAAATTTGCAGACTTAAAATCTAACTTGCAAATCCTCTCACAACAAATTTTAAATAATTAAAAATAGGAGTTCCACTCCCATTTGACTTCCTGTAAAAATGAATTAACACCAAACTCCACCAACTGAGCTTAATTATCATCATGCACATACTCATTTGAGTATACCTCAAGGTACGACCAATTGCTAGCCAAACAGTTACCCACACCACACGAAGTGCCAACACTTAAAAGAAACAAATAACATCAAAGTGTTTCACTCCAAATAGGACTCTACTGCCACCTGAAAAAAAAATCAACTACAACTCAATCTTGTTTATTAAACACGTGACAATTTAAGAAGGACACTAAGATGATAACACCCATCCGCAAAACACGAACCAGTCCTACCCTATCCCAATTCACCTTAAGCTAACCAACACACATGAAACTCAATCAATTCGACAAGTGTACATGTAAAATCAAGTATAGATGTAATACCATCTTGAACCACTACGTCATTCTGCATGAAATTAAATTTAAAGACAAGGATGACTATGACAGCAAGGTGGTATTGATAATTCTGAGAGTGACAATTAAATCACATGCTAATTTACTAATTCATCACCAAACTTAACACTTTCCACACTAATTAGAATTCAGATTTGGGACACCACAGCAAAACCTGACACCAATCATTAACAATTTCAACAGAATCATCAAACGAAATAATTTCAATTCACTAAATAGAACCAAAACCCTACGCAAAACGTGAAGAATCAGTTCCAATATAAGAATTCAGTTAAACAAAAAAAGTAGGAAGCTTGCAGCACAAATATACGCTGCATAAAACTGAAGTTTTTTTTTTTTTTTATTTAAGTCTCATCGCCCACAGTCCCCGCTCGTACGCTTTGCCACGCTCAACCTGCGATAAGAATATTTATCGGGGTGAGCAACCACACGCTCAGTGAATCTTTAAAAATGCTTATATAAATCAAGTAAAATCATGTGCGAGAGTCAAATTTTCACTTACAATACAATCCTGTCATGTCTTACGATATCGCGATTCGTTTCGTATTAAGAGTAAGGCACCATGAAGGTCCAAACTTGCAATTAGAGTAAGGCACTAATAAAGTCCAAACTTGCATAAGAGTAAGGCACTAAAAAAGTCCAAACTTGCATAAGAGTAAGGCACCCCTAGGGTCCAAACTTGCATGAACATAAAATTCACATATTCCATTTAAACTTAACTTTCACATACAAGATAGCTCAACATATGTAAGATGAGAAAAACCCCACCTTAAACACTTGCGTAGTCCTAAGCTTGCGTACTAACGTCACGATCGGAGTCTCCTTCGGAACCTATAATTACGTGACCGATCGTTACTATATAATGCTGTAAATAATCATATAACTAATCTATACAAAATTTCTCAAGTAAGGTTGCAGATTGAATTAGGGTTAGGTTTCAAAGTTTGAAGCAGAGAAGAAACGAAAGGAATGAGGTTTCTCGTGTTTTCTACCATGATCGAAAGAAGAAAGGAAAGAAAACGCAGGAGAACAAGAGAGAAAAGAGAAGGAGAGCACGAGAACTTTACCTCTCTCTTTCTATTTGCAGCCGTGAAGCGAGTTCAGCGTGTGTGTGAAAAACAAGAAAAGAATTGGACTTATATTCCTACGGCTGGTTGAAATAATTGGGTGTAACTCTTCGTAGGATTGAACAGACTTTCCGAAGATGAAGGAGTTGATAAGTGGAAAATATTATCTTCCTCAATGGATAAGGAGATCACGATTTTTTTTTTTATTTCCTGGGGATTAAGATATCTCATATCAGCTTCTATTCGGGCTTACGGTTGATAAAAGTAAGGAGCGGCTGGGTTTGGAATGTGGGCTTCAAAGAGTTGGACAAATAGTGGGCTTTGATGATTGGGCCACGTTAGAAAATATGGTTTAAACTTACAGGGTGTTACATATATATTCTATGTAAAAATCATAATGACTAGAGATGGCAATTTCTTTGAAATAATTATGTGGAAGAGGGATTTCGGCCTATTGAGTATTGTTTTTTATTCTGTTAGTTGGACTCATATCTTGAGAACAATTTCAGTAGTCAAGATTCAAAGATAAAAAAAGACTGCAGATAAATTCTGATGTATTTGAGACATTATTAGCGGTGTGATTATATATAATTGAACTCCAAGCAGATTTATATTTTTCTATGTCTAAAACATACATCTTTAATCATGTTTAAGGATATTCAATAAATGAGATATTACCAGCAAAATGAGAATTAACCATAGAGTTTCTTCTGAAGCATGCATATCAAATCTACCAGCTAGCTAATTTATGATCTCGGTGGAATATACTTAAGGTTTTACCTTATGTGCTAGAATTGAATTTCCATATCTTGAGAACAAAATCAATTCTTAGAACATTTCCTCTTTCACTCGACTCAAAAGAATACATCACAGAAATGTCTCTACAGATTTACTAATGAGATAAACATTTAATGTAGCCTGTACGCGCACTGGCTTGTCATGACTCATGTTGATTAAAGAGTTGTTCTTATCTGTGCTGATGCAAGTCTGTTAATAATGCACTCGCTTAATAAGGTTCTTACCATGCATGCTATCACATCTTGATTTTGGATGTTTTAAACATCTAGGAATATGAAAAGGGAGAATTATTCGTTATGTGATGATTTTGCGTTGGATAATATTAAAATCATGGCTTCTGCGCATGGAGTATTATGCTTTTTCCTTGTCATATTAAAGATTTATCGCTTGAGCAATGGTGAGAGCTCGATATAAGTGAGAACTCAATATTCTCATTCTAAATTTTGAGTTTGAGGGGGGCAAGTGATGGTATTGCCATCAATAACTTTTAAGGAAATAATGAAACACCAAAGAGTGATGAGTGTATAATTTCATATTTCTGGAGTAAGGCTTTACAACCTACTGAGGCTTCTTGTTTAAATGTATGATTAATCTGAACACTTGTGACTTGTGAGGCATTATCTTATTTTGCATTCACTTTGCAACTCAAACCTCAAGGTCTCATCAATCTTGTGGTTGTTAATCTGTTAAAAGCTCTGTAATATTTACATAGCTAAGTTTACATGGAAATTGGCATGAATTTTTCACCTACTTGATTAAGAGGAAATTACTCATACTTTGAGATTATGAAATAAATTATTTGAGATACTCTAATATTTTATTGATACAGTGGAGCTGATAATCATACACATGAGAAAAAAACTAATCTGGGTCCATTCTTCAATCAAGAACAAAGAAGCAGAACCCATGAGAAAATGTGTGGAGCGCAAAAGCCTACGGGCTATAAAAAATGAATGTGTGGAGCGCGAAAGCCTACGGGCTATAAAAAATGGCGAGTCAGTACTCGCAAAAGCCTACGGGCTATAAAAATGAATGTGTGGAGTGCAAAAGCCTACGGGCTATAAAAAAGACGAGTCAATACTCGTAAAAGCCTACGGGCTATAAAAAAAGATGAGTCAATACTCGTAAAAGCCTACGGGCTATAAAAAAAGATGAGTCAATACTCGCAAAAGCCTAAGGGCTATAAAAAAAAAGATGAGTCAATGCTCGAAAAAGTCTACAGGCTATAACGAATGCAATGTCAATGCTCGCAAAATCTTACGGGCCCACAAAAGACGAGTTAGACTCGCAAAAGCCTACGCGCTCTCAAAAAAGACAAGGCCTTACACAGAATGAGTCGGGTTATTTTGAATTCACTTGAAAATCATTGCAATTTACTTGTGTTTGTATCTTAAACACAAGTCTTGAAGCTTTTCTGTTAAAGCGTCCATTTGTGCAGCGTCTTATTTGGATACTTATCCTTGAAAGGCATTTACTCTGACTTATTTATAAAGATTAATCAGAGTCGGGGTGCAAGAAGGTATGAAGAGCTATATGTGATCGCACCATCATGCCATGGCATGAGCATTAAGGATGAAAGAATGTTGTTTTAATCTCTCTCTATAACATGTCAATATTTGAGAATAAATGTCAAGTTTCAGAATTGTCGAAAACAGAAATTATGATCTTCTCAAATCTAAAAATGATAAGGCAATTTGCAGCATTTTCTATACAATATATGTTTAACACAATTTTTGTTGTTGATATTCCTTCAACGAATGGTACAACATTTATTTATTTGTGCAGTAATTTCACAGTGCATGTAAATTTTTCAGGACTAAAAGCTGAGAAACATTAGAGTGGGAAGCCTGAAAATATGATTTAAATCACTATTGTCGGCTAACAAAGTTTTTGAGCAGGTGTTTTATATAATGCACCCTTACAAGAATTGAGGTGTATCATTATGAGTGCTACTGCTAACATGGAATTTCAACTATGATATCTGGGCATCGAGCTCTCAAGTTGAGGAGCAGGTAGAACCTATAATGGGTAATTGAGGTATCTCTTTTCTTTCTGTCTAAATTATGGTATTTCCAATCAATCTTTTGAGATTAACAAGCTTGTGAAAACACAATGAAGAGCTAAGGTATCATGTGGTTGAATTTTTGGTACATAGCAATAAAAATATGATAAGTCATTGTTTGGCATTTATGCTTTGGTTATGCAATGGCCTTTTATCTGATGGAATTATATTATTCTGCTTGGATCTATGTTGGCATTCATTTACAGCCCTATACAGTGTGCTGTCATCTGCAAACTTGCTTTGAATTTTCTGTCCAAGTGTAATCGAAGCTCTGGTGGCTGATTTATGTCATTGAAATATGTTCACGTGGATATTTACCCTTGAGTGCATTTACTCTGACTTATTTATAAAAATAACCAGAGTAGGGGGTGCAGGAGGATAAGAAAATGTGATTTAAGCGTTTCACGAACATTGGCGTGTTCTGTTTCCCATTTCTTCTAGATGGATTTGTGGTGGTGGGACCACGTATTTACCTGATTGCAGCAATTAGTATGTACCATGTGTTGCATACTTGCTTTCTAATACATTTGGATTAATGAAGAAATAATAAACATATACTACAAGACTAATAACATGCGCCTATTATCCTATAAGGTGTTTGATTTAATGTCTTATAGGGGTTTTACGTGTCTATGTGATTTTCTTGGTCATAAAAATTAATGATCATGTGGTTTAAATTAGAATTAAACCAGTAATAGATACTTGAAATAATTCATATGAGTAGAAAGAACTAATATGCAGAGTGTGGAGGCTTTAAACATACAAGTTTTTACATCCTGGTTTATTCTTTGCATTTAATATAAACCTGCTTAACGCAGTTAAGGACAGATGGAAACTGAGCTAAAAGAAAGAAAGATTTCATAAATTGAAGTGAAATGGTATTGCTTTGCTCTACTAAATTGCAGATTTATTGCCTTCACTTCTTCAAGATGTGGAGCGGGTATACAACAAACTCCACTCTCCCCTTGAGTGATCCAGGTTGTTTAATTTTGGAATCTGGAATTTTGAGTTTAGTCAAATTTATACATTACTGAAAATTATTAGTGGTTTGATTGCTGGAGGTCATGAGAGTTGACACTGCTATGTTAGTAACAAAATTACAGTAGTTAAATAACATGCATATGGAGATGGAAAATCTTTTCTTTCATCATTTATCATATCTATTTTTGATACATAGTAGTTTGACGATTATTATTCAGCATTCGTGACTAATTTTGTCCACCAACTTCTTAGCTGCTGGAATTATATTATGAGCTTCTTTTATTGGTCTTGCTTTGATGAGTGAGTAAAGCATCGTGGCAGGATGCTTTTATGTTTTAATTTCAATAAAGCAGAAAAACTATGAATATACAAACTGGATATATTTAATGTGCTTAGAAGCTATTTGATAAATATCATAAATTGCCTAGTTGGAAATATGTTTATTGTGCTCCATTATTATTTGGGTACATGCAATCAAGTGACGCTTTGAGGAAAACTTTCATCAAACAGCAGGGTCTAACAAACGTCCCACTCAAGTTCGGGCAATATTATTTTGAGTAGGGGGAGTAGCAAATTGGTGTTAATCAGTATTATTTTTCTTGCTTTTATTTGCAATGGACTTTAACATTGGGTTTGGTCCAGAAATATATTTATTGATGGAGATAGTTTTAAATCTCTATAACTCATCAGAGTGGGAGAAGCTTAGCGATAGTGTGGTGATGCTTACTCTCTCCCCTTTTGAGCTCGCAGGAACCTCAAGATTCTTATTAACTACTTCATGAATTGCCTCTTCTGAAGTCTGATAGAGCATGGCTACTATTATGAATAGGAAATAAAAGGCTAAGGGTGAGAAAAACTATTGAAAACTATTTCCCATGTGATTGATGGAAATTCACACTTTCCTAAATTCTTTCATATTCTCCTTTTGTGTGTTTACTCGGAGCAACAGGTAGATTTGACCAACAAGGTGTATTACCCATACCTTTGTTCTTATTTGAAATATCTCGTCACTTAAGTTTCGTTAATGAACTTGAGAAAGTGCTTTCTAACTTGTTCCCAACCGAGAGCGTTTTTACAGGGCAACAATGATTGAAGGTATCCGGCTCATTACAGGTGTTTGGTATAACATATAAGAAATTTTGTGTATTTGACTCTCCAAATTTATATAAATGATAGACAAAACTTGAGGAGTGACTTCTCCTGACTTATAAAGACAGGTGCCTTTCTTCAAGGTTATGCTTTGGTTAATAGCTTTGTGTTTATAATTTCTCATGATAATTTAATAAAGATTTTATACTCTGAATAATTCTTTGGAAATAATCAGAGTAAGGGGGAGTAGTTGATGTGGACAAATATACTATTTATTTATTATAATATATTTATCTTATACTCCAACGTATTTAAAGAAGTGAATTTAACGGTTATTACAGGATGGAGATCGTGAGCTACTGGTGTCTTCTCACAAACTACCTAAAAGAGAGTAAACGTCGATATTTTACGATATTATTATTATTATTATTATTATTACAATTGATCTCAAGATAATCTCTTCTGTGATTTATATATTCTTATACTGACTTGAGTGTCGGAGGGTCTACGTCGGAGAGGAGTACTTTTGCAGGTTATCCTTGTACCCGTACGAGAAGATTTACAGGATGACGTGTGGTTCACGACTGCATAAGAAGTCACAGGGAACAATATGCTGAGTAGATTACGAAATTCAGATTAATTTCTACTAATCTTTTGTATTAGTATTGTATTTATTTATTCATTAATTGATGTATCCTCATCACTTTCCTTATTTTAAAATTTTTTATTCTATTATTCATTACACAATGAATCTGTAAATGATTTTTTTTTTCTTTTTTTATTTTTTTTATTGATCTCTTTGTCAATATACTATGTTCATTGGATAGATTTCTTAATTTGACTGGTCTCTATAAATTAATTTTTTTTTATTAATCTTTTTGTCAATATATTATGTTTGTTGCATAGATGATCTCTTAATTTGATTAGTCTTCTATTGTTACATTGCATTTATTTTGCAATGACTTATTTATTTCGCACATCTATGATATAAATTAAGATTTTCGTTGTGGACTGCTTTTTCAGAAGTGGATAGAGTTTGCCTGAAAATGATTGGATCTCATCTAATGTAACTTGCTCTTTCCCTTGCTCTTTCCCTCATTTTTTTTCCAGATATTAACTAACGATGTGAATCACCTATTCAATATTGTATTTTGGCTTCATTTCTTTTCCTCTCAACAAAATTGGCATGTTGGGCCTCCTTCAACATTAAGTATAAAACAAATTTTGTAGATTTATAAAAAAATGATTCTTATAACAGTGTCGTGCAATTTAACCGTGTTGTGCAATAAATTAATTATACTCTTAAATGTGTTGTGCAATAATATAACTGTGTCGTGCATCAAACTAATTATACTCTTAAATGTGTTGTGCAACAATATAAGGCGTACTATACAACAACCTAAGAATTCTCAGCAAATCAATTATATTCATAAATGTGTTGTATAATATAACCGTACTGTACAACAACCTAATTGTACTTGTAGTAATTATGATGCATAGATTTATAAAAAATGAATTCTCATGATTGGTTTATTCAACAATATAATTGTGTTGTTCAACAATTTAACTATATATTTAATTAATAACTCTATTATTAAATTATGCAACACTGTTGTGCTATAATATAATTGTGTTGTGCAACGCCCGCATGTTCAGCTCAACTGGTCAAGTAAGGGGGCAACTTGTACAAATGACCAAGGATCAAATCCCACCCGCAGCTTGGGAGCAACCTCTTATTAGGGGGCTCCTTGTGTGGTGGTTAAAGGTCTAACCCTTGTTGATCGGTTGGGTTACCATGATTAACCTCCTTCACATGCTGTCAGGCCGGCGTGCGGGGGCGCCTAGGGTGGGCGGTTCCACCTTGTACAAATTGTATTTTGCAACAATTTAACTGTATTGTGTAGATATATACAATTGTTGTACAAATTTAGTTAATATACATTTAAATTAAATACTACTCCCTCCGTCCCATTAAAGATATAATTTTTTTTTGGATATTAAGTAGTATAATAATTTAATGGATAGTGGGTTAAAAATATAATATTTTAATGTGTAGTAGGTAATTGTAGTAGTGGTATGTGTTAGGTGTGTGTGGGCCCATATGAAAATGTTAATTATTTTTGTGTAGGTCCTATGTATCTAAAAAGGAAATGTGATAACTTTTGTGGGACAACCAAAAAAGGAAAATGTTACAACTTCTATGGGACGGACGGAGTATAATTTTATTTATTTAATAATTTAATCATACTAATTAACCTGGGTCGATACATTTATTTATTCTACCGCAAATTTTAATAAATATATCTCAATTCCTAAAATATAGGTTGGATAAATATACAAATTCCACAAATTAAGAGATTGATATATTTAAATTTGGAAAATCACGTTTGTAATTGGGGGTAAGAAGGACATTTTATTTTGTAGTTTTGTATCTCATAGTAATTTAATTTTGGGGTTGTATCTAATAGTTTATATTTACTATATTTTTTAATTAACAGTTTTTATCCCTATTTTAATGTATAGTAGGTAGTTGTATTTGTATTGTGTGTGGGTCCCATAAAAATATATGGGAGAAAACTTAAAATGCCCAAAATACAAACTTTTATTTTAATTTTGCCAAAGCAAATAGTTATACTCATTTGCCCCCTTTCTAGACGTTAATACCCTTGGGTTCGTGACCTTGTCGGCTACCATCATGGTGGCCCACATGGTTACCAGCTTGGTGACCTTGTCGGTTTAAACTCTTTTTAACTTAATTTTAAATAATTTTCTTTTTTTCAAAATTATATAGTTCATTACGACCATATCAGGCCCAGCATGTTTCCGTACATTAATTAAACAACAATAATCTCGTAATTAACCAACTTGGAACAGTAAAAATGCCTTTTTTTATCGTTAACCCACCAAGTATCCGAAAAGTTTTACGGCTGCTCCTCAAAGCCTACCACGCGACCCCATAGTGTGATGGTTCAATCCAATTCCTTCAGCAGACCTTAGCACAATCCTGGTTCGTTTCCTATACCGGGTGTACAGGATGCTGCTACTATTTCTTGTCGGAAAATATGGAGATTAAAGTTGCAAAAGAAGATGGAAGATTACATGCTTTGGGTAGTAGCCCAAGATTATTTATTTATGGAATGAAAATACTATTACACACTCATAATACTTGAACAAGAGGAGAAGACTTCTCTAGCTACCTATTATAGCTGAAATAGAAATACTCATACAAGAAAGAAAGACTACTACAATGTTTATTGAGTGAGAAAATATAGGGGAATTGTTGATGCCTTTTGCTTCCTTAGACTCTTTATTTATAGAGGCTTTCAGACTTGAAATTCGGATTCCAAAGCCTCTCAATCCTTTTTGACGTCTCTGCTTACATCACCATGCTTGCGTTAACACTTATGTCACATGCATTAGATACCAACTTTAGCAGTTGATTGGTCCCTTTCTCTCCATTGGATGCATTCTTTTGGGCCATCCTTCTTATCTCTTACAGGGGTCACATGGCTCTTAGCCCTTTGGAAAAGTCAATTGACTCTTATTTTTTTTGAAGAGTCATTTGTCTCCTTCGGAATCTGAAGGGTCCTCCGGCTCTTGGGAGCTTTGAAGAGGTTTTACTCTTTTCTTTCCTCATGTCTTATTTTTTGTCTGAGGAGGTCCAGCATTCCAATTCCTTTCTATGCTCATTTGCACACTTTTCCAAACTCTGGTTCGGTTTGAATGGGACAACTGGTGCATAGCTTTTCTGTCCATCGCCCTCGATGGATCGTACTGCAACATTTCCGATGAGTTTCTCTACTCATTGGCAGCTTGTTTTCCCAGAGCAGTTTTCTCTTCCCTTCGAAAGAGTCTTTCGCATACTTTGTCTTTTTTCCTGTTAAGGTGTTTAACAGGAAAAATCCGTTCGCAGTGTGGTCTTCAAATTTGAACAGAAACTTGACTTGGACCATTGTCTGGAAGTAGGCGTACAAACCCCTTGCTCTCCACGTAGAGATTTAATCCTCTAAGTAGGTCGAAACCAGGACTGGTTCCTTTTCGAAAGGCTCCTTGATGTTATTTGCGGCTTTGATATCTGGCCTTCGTAGCTTGATAAAATGAAAGGCTTCATGGCGGCCTTTCCCAACTGGTTCTGGAGATGCACTAATGAAATGTAGCTCCAATGGTTCTCCTCTGGTCAAAGTATTATTGTTTGACCATACTTTGGACACTGCATCCTCTATCCACTTTGGTAGCTTTGAAATTTCTAGGAAGCTTGGCGTCATGATATAAATTGAGGCTAATGCCCCAAAGTTGAACCATTGCTTGACGTCTTCTGGATTTGACCCATGCCTTATCCAGACTCAGGAATATTCTCCACACATCTATCCGACATTTTTCGAACGAATTCCCTGTCGTGTGTTTAATTTTTCCCAACTGGCATTGCATTCCTGCCAATGAGAAAAATCAGCTAAGTTAATACCAGCCTTAGCAGTGCCCGTCATAGGCCTAAGACTTATCTCTCCCTCTTTAACCCCAGAGGTGCTGGATTGACTCGACGACTCTAGATGTGTCTCCTGAGCTTCGATTTTTTCTTGGACCAGTTCTTCCTTTGGAAGTTCTGATCCAAAACTCGTTCTAAGGGTACTTGAATCCCCTGCTCCGGGTTTAGGGCCCTATTCCCAAATGCACTCCTTTTGTCGATTGTTCATGACTGCCTGGAGTAAAGGCACTTTTAGTATCTCAAATAGACCCGCATGGCTGCAGATACAATATTTTATTAGATTAGACACTTTGGTCTGATCTCCTCGTTGTAATTTTCCAGCAACCTCAACATTCATTGCCAGAGTCTCGAAATCCTTTTGATGTTCTGCAAGGAGCTCCATCAGGTGCTTGGATCTCATTAGGATGGAGCCTATTTCACCTCCTTCCATCTCTCGCCAAGAAATCTGCAAAAATATTTTCAACAGATTTAATAATGACAATATTAAAATTATAATATTGACATTCAGCTTGCCATCTTAAAAGTCTAGCCTTTTTGGTTTTGATTCAATTTTATTTTTTAGAAAGGCCTTGGCACTCGTATTATCGATTTTAAAAATGAATTTCTTCGCAAGAAGCAATAGCAGCCATTTTTTGAACGCCTTTCGTACTGCAAAGAACTCTCATTAATATGCAATCTCTTTGTCTCATTCTCTGCAAAGAGTCCACTGCATTTGATCGTCTTTGAATTCACCTAGATTTTAGGTTGTTTTTTAGTTTGTTTTGTGATTTTTCGTGTTGTATTTCGTTTCTTATATGGTAGAAAGGGTGGAAAATATGCTTCTAACATCAAAATATGCATATACATGTGTAATAGTGGAGAAAACGAGCAAAAACAGAGAAAATGATACAAAAATATTGAAGAATAGTAAATTGACACAAAAATTCGACTAGCATCACAAATTTTTGGTCAAATTTTTGGGTAGAAATAGGGAAAAATAGAGCAACAGAGGCTGAGTAAACTGACAGAAAAATTCGACCAACAGCAGACAAATTCAGTCGAATTTTTCTGCAGACTTGCAGAAAAATTCGACGTCCCTCACAAAAATTCAGTCGAATTTTTGTGAAAGTAGCCACCTATTTAGAAAATCAGTTTTAATCCCCATTTTGGCTGCTTTTTCTCCAAGTTTGGATTAGAGAATCAACCCTAGCTCCCATTTTCGTGAAAGACACATACTACACACCATTTTCTACACACACTTCTATCTCCACCCAAATTTCACTCTATTTTCCACCATTTCCACACCTTCAATCATGGATCTTCACTTTTCTGTTCTACCCATCACATATCTAATGAAGATTGAGGCACATGGAGGAAGGATTGCATCTTGAAGGGGAGAATCAACCCAAGTTCCAAATAGGGGAGATCTTATCTTTAATTTATATTTTATTAGTTTTTATTTCAACAATGGATGTTTGTGAGCATTGTATTGATGTTTTCATGATATTTGTTATTGGCTAGACCTCTTGTGAGGCTAGCCACTTGATGGATTAGGGATCTATGGATTTGCTGAATTTTATTTGGTTAATTTGATGTGATTTTTGGAATTTCTTACATGATCTATAATTTACTTGATTTGTATTGTGATATGTGTGGTTGAATTCTCTCTTTATAATATTAGGATGACCATTCCAATATTGTGATTAGGGTTTTGATTGAATCATGTTATAATATGGATTTTGTGTGTTAGTGTGTGAAGCACGTGTTCACATCTTTATATACTTATAACATTCATGTGGGAACACTTAATTGGTTTATCATATTTGGTTGATTAATTGAGTGAGGAGACTAATCTTGTTATCATAGTACCTTCTAAGGGAATTGAGACTGGGATTTAATCTTTTATGCTTGAAACTTGTAATGGGTTGAGAACTTAATCACCTCAGCCAAAGGGACTAGGGGACTAGTTGTGATTGCTTCTATTCCAATGATCATTGATATTTGCCATTTAAATTTAACAAGTCCATGTTGTGTCCTTAATCTTAAATGTGGTTAGCCTTACTCCTCTTTAGATTGTCCTACATCCATTTCATTTTTATTTGATTATTTGACACAAAATTTGATCATCTTTAGTTGCTAATTATTTCTACTTGCTACTTGCTTAGATAATTTGTAGTTAAATTGCTCTTTTTAATTTTCAAAACTCAAAATCCAATCACTCCTATAAAGTATGATTGAAAACAAACACAGATACACTCTAGATTTATATCTCCCTTTATTCGATATTTAAACTTGGTCACTCACTATAAATGATAGAGTATGCTTACTCTAGTCAATTTAAACCAAAATTAAAACTAAGTTCATAGCGCCGTTGAGACGAGAGAGATTAATTCTTGAGAGTAACGAGTTTGCATTTAATTAGCTTTACTAGGAGTACTTTTACTTACTTTCTTTTTATTTGCTTTTATTTTGTTTGTTTTGTGATCTAACTTGGTGAATCTTGTAGGTGTATGCACACTCGTTCAAGGTCTCAATCTATCAAGCCTTTGAATTTGGAGTTAGAGGCTACCTTACGAAGAAGAAGGAGAGAGTTGTTATATCCAATGGAGGAAGAAATGGATCACGGATTGGATGAAACTAATGGCAATGGGGTTGATGTAGAGGGAAATGGACAAAATTTCCAGCATGGTGTGGAAAATGCACATGGTGCTCAAGTGAATCCGGAGCTTATGCAACAAGTAAATTTCCACCAAGTGCACTTGCACAATCAACAATTGCAAGCCATTATACAATAATTGCTAGTACAACAAGAGGTGAGAAATAATCCATAAGTTCCTCCGGTAGTGCAACAACAACCTTAAGATCAAGGCTATAATGGAGTTGGTATGAACATTAGATATCACTTCCAACCTCAAGTTGGAAATTTCATGATGGGGATACCCATTAATGTTAACAACTTTGAAATTAAGACGGGGTTGATTCAGATGGTATAAACCAATCAGTTCAGTGGAGGTTCAATGTTTCTTGTCCTTGAGATCTTCAGGGTATCCTTGAACTTTCTCTACGATGTGTGGTTGTAGAATAATTTCGGACTCATCGATCTCAACTCCAAGAAACTCGATCTATCTTGTTGCTATTACTGCTTTCTTTTTAGAAAGCACTAATCCTTCCTTGTGACATACTTCTGAAAATACTTCCAGATGTGCCAAATGCTCCTTCATGTTCTTTGAGGCTATGAGGATGTCATCCATATAAACGAACATGAATGAGAAATAATCTTTGAAAAGATTATTCATTTTCCTTTGATATATCTGAGGTGCGTTTGCTAAGCCCATTGACATGACATTCGAGATATAATGGCCTTGTGGTGTAGAGAAGGCTGTAAACTTCTTACTTCCCTCTTCCATCATAATCTGGTAGAATCCAGATTTGCAATCGAACTTTGATAATATCTTGGTATTCTTGATACAGTTGACCAAGTATTCTCTACTTGGTATGTAGTATCCATCAAACTCTAAGATGTTGTTGATCCCTTTGTAGTTGATCACAAGTCTCGCCTTTCCCTGCTTGACTTCTCCATGATTTCGAACCAGATATCCTGGACTGCTGTATGGAGATACTCCCGGTGATATCAACTTAAGGTCAGATGTTCCTTAAGTATTTGCTGTATATCCTTCTGATCCTCTTGGTTCATTAGTATATGCTTGTATCTCATGAACTCATGCTCCATTCCTTATTTTACTTTGAATGAGACTTTGAGCTCGTTTTTGCCCCACCAGGCTAGGGGATCCTCGTTGAAGTTCTTCTGTATCTTTTTCTTGATTTCTTCCAAAGATATTTGTACTTCGATTGTGACGTCTCTCTGTACGTTTTCTCCCAAGCTTGCTTTGAGAAGGTGGATTGTTTTTTCCCTTAGTTTTTCCATCTTCCATCTCCCTCTAGTCTCGGTTCTCATCTGAAGGACTGTTTTAGATGACTAAGTTTTCCTTTATTATCACCATACTTGCTGCAAAATTGGATTGACATTTTTTTTTGAAATGCATTATGCAGTCTTGGTGCGATGATCTTATGTTCATAAAGAGTTGTGAAAATAAGCCTTCTTGTTGCGTTTTCTTGGGTAAAATATTTGAATGTCTGTAGGAAATTATTTCCCAACAGAATATCTGTTCCGGTGTCATGAAAATATATCGGTATAGTCTTCACTTTGTACCAAGGGGTACTATCCATTCCTCCGATCATGATTTCCGCTTGCTTGACTCCTCTTTAAAAGATTAGCACCCTCTGCAAGAAATCTATTCCTTGAACAGTTGGCAAATTTTCGCCTGAGCCTTTAGGAAATACTCCTTCTTTTGCTGTGCAGATACCAGCTCCTGAGTCGATGTATGCCGCAAATACTTGTTCTTAGCCTCATTTTTAGGTAAAATGATATAGAGTAAGAGAACTCTATCGTTGTTGTAAACGTAGTGACCAAGTACAAAATTTATAGAATATCGTCCCAAGAAAAAAGTAAAATCAAGGTATATCCGAATTTGCCTTTAATCATGCTTTGTAAAAGTGATAGAATTTGGGTTTTGATTTTAGACTAACAATTATGCTAAGCAATTAACTAGAAAAGCAAGAAATGACTATAATAATCAAGTAACAAGGATGAAATGGGATGAGTGTAGTAGATCTTAGAAAGAGTGCACGACTAACCACAATTAAAATCAAGGAAGCTACCTAGACTTGTAAGAATTTATTAGTAAACATCATCAACAATGGAATAGGAGCAATCACAATTATACCCCTAATTCCTATGGCCAAGGTGACTAGGTTCTCATCCCTTTTACAAGAATAAATCCCCTTAGATTGTTCTTATCATCAATTCCCATGAAGGTACTATGATTTTAAGTTTTGTTCTCCTCATTTAGTTACTCAAATGTCCTCTTATAAGTGTTCTAAGCATAAGAAGGGTATAGCTTACCTCCCCTCAAACTAACATGCATGTTCATTTCACTAATTGATTCAATTCACCCCTAACATATAATATCGGAATGGCCATCCTAACATCATGTGTATAGAAATAAATCACATAATTAATAAAATGAAACATGAATAACAATTTATAAGAAGAAATCCATCATCAATTCAATTCACTAATAAAAATCCTACAAATCTAGATTAACCTCAATTCATCATGTGGCTAGCCTCACAAGAGGTCTAGCCAACAATGATCATCTCACAAACCTTACAAAGTTCATAAAATTCCATTGCTAATTTCAAATCAAAGAAAATACAAAATGAAAGTAGAATTTCTTCCCTTGTAGATGAGGGTTGATATCATTCCACCAATAGCATTCAAAGCAAATAAGCCTCAAATCTTTCTAAGGATGGTATGGGTGAAGGATGTATGGAGAGAATTATGGACTCAAAGTGGTAAAAATGGATGAATTTGGTGGATTTTGGATGTAGGAGAGAATGTGTGTGAAGAAATGGTGTGGAAGTGTGTGTTTGATCTTTGTAACTGCTATTAAATGACTCTTTCCTGTAAATCACGCTAAAATTGGGCATTTGTACCCCTTGGAATCTTCTAGAACATATGCACACTTATTCTGGATTTCTGTCCGAGCTCGACTCGAGCTACGCTACTCGACTCGAGTAGGTGCACTTTTCTCGGCATGTCTCTACATGTGATGGAGCTCGACCCGTGTCCTACACACGGACATGGCATGGGCGAGCAGTCATTTCTGATACTTGCACATGACCACTGTTTACAGGCCCGTGCGCGGCGCACGACACTAGCTGGATCACAAATTTGACTCGAGCTCCAGCGCTCGACTCGAGTGTGGTCAAGTTCTGTCCACCTTCATTTCAGCTCCTGACCCGTTTTGCTCTATTTTTGACCTATTTTACATACATTTAAGCTCATTTCCACACAATTATCAATTTATATCACACTTCTTCTAATTAACATGAAACTCCACCAAAAGTTATACAAATACGGATAAAAACATCTAAAAATCCACAAATAAAGACACTAAAATTTAGGTGAAAATGACGATGATCAACCCCCCAAACTTAAAGTGTAGTTCGTCCTCGAACAACGAAAAGTGATAAACAAGAGAAGAGATTTTCACCTAGGAAACTACCTAACGAACATAAGCAACAACACTACTTGTTCACCTTTTTGCATGTGTCCCCAAGTATAGGGAATCAATTGTAGCTCAGCGTGTGACCAAGTAAAAATATCGAACCCAAGGGATTAGCATTAAATAAGATACACACTAACTAATTCACACCACTAATAATTAAGACAAAGTAACATTTTTCGATTTTGGAAATTATTAAACTAATTATGCAGAAAAATAAATATTAATTAAAATAAATAAAAATAAAATCACAAACAATCACAAGTGTTTCAAGAGAGAAGACAAGATAGCCCTAGGAAATCCAGTTTAAATTAGTCAAATTAAATCACTAGACAATCGGTTATAATTCCTGCAGATTTTATGGAAGCAATCACATAACTATGTTAAATCCCTCTTTTAACTTAACACATAAATGTGGTTCAAACCCTCATAAGCAGAAGAATAATTCCTACTCCATTTCTAGATACTTCATGCAAAATTCCCTTAAAGATTAGAGCACTAGACTTCCCTTTATAGGTACTTAAGAATTAAACCTCGGTTCCCACCTAACAATCTAAGAAATCAAATCCTCTAGAATGGTAATTAATAAATATATTAAATGTTCAATATTAATTATTCTAATAAAAAAAGGTTATATGGTTAGATCCCCTTTATCCATAATAGATAGACAAATATAATCACTTTATGACACAAGCAACAAGTATAAATATGCATAAGACAATGACATATCATGAATGAGGACAGACCATATAAGACAAAAATAGAAGTCTCAAATCAAAGCATTAATGAAGGAATAAGTATACCGCAGAAATCCATAACCTAATCTAGGTCATCAATTCAATCCAATTCGACCTTCAAAACCTAAAACTATCCAGAAAAGTACTAGCCAAAGGTGTTACAAGTAACAACCTTGTCCATGGAATGAAACTTACTCATGAGTCTATAAATCAATAATAAAAAATTAAAGAAGGAAGAAAATAATTCTCCGTCTTCTCTTTCCATTTTGATGATCCTCCTCCGTTCTCCTTCTCAAGTAGCAAATGCCGTGATTGAGTGTGAGGGTGATAGGTGAAAGGCGGGTGAAGGGGTAGAGATGGATGGCGGAAGGTAATGGGTGAGTATTTGTAAGATTGTGTAGCCCAAAGGGTTTGGTAGAGTGTTTATGTTGGAACTCCCCAAGGTCTCTTTTTATAGTTGAGGGTTGCGAAAATTTGGACTCCACCTCAAAATAGGGCTTTTACACGCCAAAAACCACAAACAGGCCAAAAAAATGCGATTTGAGATTGCTGGGCAGTGGCTCGGGTCATTCTAGCCATAGCACGAGTCGTGCCGGCCATGGCATGGTCGTGCCGCCCACTCATGCCGCACGTCCGTACGGGTCGTGCCACCCATTGGCATCCTGCGTGACCTCATGATTTTGACCATAACTTCTTCATATGAACCCTGATTGAGGTGATTTTTGTGCTCACGAGATCCTCCCTTTCTTCAATTTCTATCTATATAAAGAACTCATAAAAAGTTCAACATTTGAAGGGCGCGAGTTGTGCAAAAGTGGCACGAGATGTGCAGGATCGACGCAGCTTGCGCGACTTCACCGTTTTGATCATACTCTCTCATCTGAGCTCTGATTTGTTGGCAACTGGATCTTATGGTGAACGCGATTCAATAAGAAAAATAGATAATTAGATACAACGGAAGCATAAAATGATTACCTGTCTTCTGGATTGGTGTAGATGATGATGATCTGTGAAGAACACCTCTGATCTTTTACAGCTTGTCCCAAAGTCAACTCTCTGGTGTTGTGTGGTCAACAATCCCCAGAGAGTTATCAATCTGCTCCTAATCTGTTCTCTACGTAAGTTGCGCAGACTTAGGTTATTAGGAACTGAGATAACTTATATACTTGGGCTACTGCAGGGACCAGGAGGAGAAATTGGGCTGGGCCTCAATCAGATTTAATTAATCAAGCTTAGCCCAAAGCTTTTAATTAAATCCAATAATAATAATATAGTCCACTAAAATATTATTACTGCGCTACCCATCCAATCCCAAAATTACGTTCTGGGCTCCTTCTTCTTATGAGCCTGATAGTCTCCCCATGTTTAAGATATACAATGCCCATTAATTAATTAAGTTACTGACAACTCAAATTAATTAATATCTCATCCGAGAGTAGTACCACTCAACCTTATTATCATGCCGAAAATTAATCCACTTGCAAGATTTACATGATAAACCTTATGAGCTCCTCAAGGGGACATCATCAACCTATATCGGACATGGATTCCTTCTACAATCAACAACACACCATAGAGACAACACTACTTCCTAACTCACCGAGTTTGTTGATTTAATACATTTAAATCTCACCCATTGATGACTCAAAGAAATATATACTGCCTTACGTGTCGAGGTTATTGTATAGGGATTAAGAGCAATAACATCCATAATAAAAGAGATCAAGTTCTTCTATATAGACAATATAAGTTGAACGATCTCAGGCGGTCCTACTCAATACACAAGGTAGTGTATTAATGTGGTTCTATAGTCAAGATAAACTAATACCAAACCACACTACAACTATCCCGATAGATAGTCCCCGTCTATCTCGGTTGTGAGTATCTGTTTATACTTTCTAAGGAAACTGATAATATGATCTTCCGCGTGTTGTCGGACAACATATTATCTACAGTATAAAGTAAATGGACTTTTTCACAAATATATAAATAAGCAATTTATAATATGCAAAAACGTTTGATCATATGATTCTCATTTCAAATAAAATCGTTATTATATTGTACAATACAAAACAAGGCTTTTAGTATACAAATCTAACAATCTCCCACTTATACTAAAAGACTACACTGCCATATCTGCTGACACGCATCTAATCCCCATTCCTTCTACATGCCCATCGAACGCTTTCGCTGGAAGGATTTTAGTAAAAGGATCAGCTAGGTTATCCTCAGATGCTATCTTAGCAACAACGACTTCCCCTCTTTTAACGATGTCTCGTATCAAGTGGTACTTGCACTCAATGTGTTTACTTGCCTTATGGGCTTGTGGTTCCTTCGAATTTGCTACTGCACCACTGTTATCACAATAAATTGTGATCGCTTTGGGCAAACCAGGAATCACATCCAAGTCCATTAAGAAGTTCATGAGCCATACCACTTCTTTAGCTGTCTCAGAGGCTGCTACATATTCAGCTTCCATGGTAGAGTCTGCAACGCATTTCTGCTTTACACTCCTCCATATAATGGCTCCTCCTCCGAGAGTATACATATAACCCGAGGTGGATTTACTAGCATCCCTATTTGATTTGAAATCTGAATCAGTATAACCCAAAGGTAACAAAGTATCTGCCCGGTAAACCAACACATAATCCCTAGTTCTTTGCAGGTACTTCAAAATATGCTTTACCGCAGTCCAATGCCCTTGTCCTGGATTACTTTGATACCTACTGACCATGCCCATGGCATAACAGATATCTGGTCTCGTACATAGCATAGCATACATGAGGCTTCCTACTGCCGAAGCATAAGGGACCAGCTTCATTGCCTCTATTTCATGTTGTGTCTTTGGACACATTTCCTTAGATAGAGGTATTCCATGTCTGAAAGGTAGAAAACCTTTCTTGGAATCTTGCATGCTAAAACGAGTCAGGATTGTATCAATATATGAAGCTTGGGATAAGCATAACATTCTTTTCTTGCGACCCCTTATTAATTTGATCCCAAGAATGTGTTCGGCCTCTCCCAAGTCCTTCATCTCAAACTGCTTGGACAACCATACCCTTACGCCCGACAATACCTTTACATTATTTCCAATGAGCAGAATATCATCCACGTAGAGTACAAAAAATACCACTACGTTTCCGTCACACTTCTTGTATATACATGATTCATCCGGACATTGAATAAATCCATATGACTGGATTACTTCATCAAAACGGATGTTCCATGATCTTGAAGCATGTTTCAATCCATAAATAGACCTTTTAAGCTTACACACAAGATGCTCTTCGCCCTTTGCAATGAAACCCTCTGGTTGTTCCATATAGATGTTTTCATCAAGACTTCCATTCAGGAAAGCTGTCTTGACATCCATCTGCCATACCTCATAATCCATATGAGCAGCAATAGACAAAATAATCCGGATCGACTTGAGCATGGCCACAGGCGAGAAGGTTTTCTCATAATCGATTCCTTCTTTCTGAGTATATCCTTTAGCCACAAGCCTTGCTTTAAAGGTTTCCACCTTACCGTCAGATCCTCTTTTTCTCTTATAGATCCACTTGCATCCAATAGCTTTTACACCATTAGGTGGTTCTACAAGCTCCCAGACTTGATTAGAATACATGGATTCTATCTCAGATTTCATTGCGTTTTGCCATAATAGAGTATCTTTATCTTGCAGTGCCTCGTTGTAATTCCATGGGTCGATTTCATGTTCACCCGGGATTAAATCAGAAGACTCTCCCAATTCCATGAATCTATCTGGTTGTCTCACAACCCTCCCACTACGAAGAGGCTCCGCAGGCAATTGTGTATCAGGTGTGACATGCGGTGTAGTGTCCTGTGGTATATCCTCTTGCACAGTTGGTATATTGTTTGGTGTTTCCCTTCTAACTTCTTCTAGAACAATTGTACTCTTGAGTTTGTGATTCATTACATAATCCTCTTCCAAAAATCTAGTGTTCATGCTCACGATCACCTTTTGGTCATTAGGACTATAAAATAGACCACCCCTCGTTCCTTTAGGATATCCTATAAATAGACAAACATCCATACGCGATTCTAACTTATCAGCATCTTGCTTCAACACATGTGCCGGAGCACCCCAAATCCGAAAGTGTTTGAGACTAGGCTTTCGCTTTGTCCACAATTCGATGGGTGTTGATGCTACTGATTTAGAAGGTACTAAATTCAGGATATAAGCCGCTGTATCCAAGGCATATCCCCAAAACGAGATGGGTAATTCCAAATAACTCATCATAGATCTTACCATTTCCATAAGAGTCCTATTCCTTCTTTCCGCTACACCATTCTGCTGGGGTGTGCCCGGTGCAGACAATTGGGATTCAATCCCATTTTCTGATAAATAATTCCTAAACTCTCCCAAGAGGTATTCGCCACCACGATCAGATCGTAGTGTCTTGATATATTTTCCAAGTTGCTTTTCCACATCAGCCTTGTACTCTTTGAATTTATCAAAGCACTCAGACTTGCGGCGCATCAAATAAATATACCCATATCTAGAATAATCATCAATGAAAGTGACGAAATATTCATAACCACCTCTTGCCTGGACAGACATAGGACCACATAAATCGGAATGAACCAATTCCAACAAATCCTTGGCTCTATATCCCTTTGCCTTGAAAGGCCTTTTGGTCATTTTTCCTTCCAAGCAGGATTCGCAAGTTGGATAATTTTCCACTACTAATGAACTTAGAGGTCCATCAGCTATCAACCTTTGAATCCTACTCAAGTTAATATGACCTAGTCTTAAATGCCAAAGATATGTTTGGTTCATTTTAGAAGGTTCTTTTCTCTTATTAGTAGATGTATCATTCGTTTCAATTTGTTGCACTGTGGGAGAAATTGGATTAAGAGTATACAAATTATCTATTAATGCACCATCACAGATAAAATTTCCATTCTTTCTTAAAACAACCTTATCATTAAAAGAAACAGAATAACCATCCATAAATAATTTAGAAATCGAAATTAAATTCTTTATAAAATTAGGTACATAAAGACAATTCCTCAAAACAAGAGTTTTATTCTTATTAAAAAATAAATAGACGTCTCCCACTGCAACAGCTGCTACTCTCGTAGCATTCCCTATGAGTATGGTAATCTCACCATCACTAAGCTGTTGGGTTTGGTGGAACCCCTGCAAAGAATTGCAGACATGGTCAGTGGCTCCCGTATCTACACACCAAGTGTCAGCAGATACAGCCGCTAAACACGATTCAACAACTAGTATATAAGACTTACCATTCCTGTTCCCCTTCAGAAGAGGGCAGTCTGCCTTGTAGTGTCCCGGCTGCTTGCATTTGAAGCACTTGTCTTTAGGCTTCTTGACCGCACCAGTCTTTGCTTTCACTTGATTCACCGGTGCTGAATTTCCTTGCTTCTTCTTCTTCCTACTGCCTTTCGGCCTAGGATGAGGAGCATTTTCAGCAACATGAACCTAAGGAGGTCTACAAAACAGTTCTTCCGCCGCCACAAGTTCTGTCAGAAGTTCCGCCAACGTATACATATGTTTGTTCATACCATAGTTCAGGAAGAACTGCTCAAAACTCCTAGGCAAGCTTTGGAGTATGATATCGACCTGGGTTTTCCTATCGATTTCAGCTCCAAGAACTTCCAACTCGTTGAGTTGGCCCATCATCCTAAGGACATGTTCCCTTACGGGAGTGCCCTCAGCCATTTTGGTGTTCATTAAGACCGACATGCCCTTCGACCTAGCAGGACGACTCTGATGTCCGAAGAGTTCCCTAAGATTATGCATCATATCATGGGCGGTCTCCATAGCTTGATGCTGAGTCTGAAGCACATTTGACATTGAAGCTAAAATGTAACACTTAGCCATCCTATCAGCTTTGACCCACCTATTATAGGCAACTCTTTGCTCTTCGGTAGAGTCATCAGTAGGTGCCGGAG